>JAOTJB010027302.1:0-10571 GCA_027123815.1 Erythroxylum minutifolium
ATCAAAGGTTATAAATAAAATGGGCCAATTTGAGTATTCAACTTTCTGTACTTTATGATTCATCGCTGTAATGTAAAGTGTTTTGAATAAAAGAAAAAGTGGGCCCAAAGTAATGATCATTGATAAGAGTATTCAAAAAAAAATTTATATCGACTTTTGTTTAGGGAAGTGATGTGACACGCCACCCTCGTGGGGCACGGATTCAGATATCACTGTCGATATCAGGTTCGGGTCCGACGGGAGTAGGGTGTTACAGCCAACGGGCTATGTTTCCCACCGAAGGTGTGCCAATGGGCTGTGTTTCCCACCAAAGGTGTGCCAACGAGCTATTTTATCACTAAAGGTGCACCTTGGTAAGTTTTGCCTAGTAAAGGTGTCTAACGACTGTGTGATCTTGCTGTTTTTCCCACTGAAGGTGTGCCAATGGGCTGTTTTTTCCCCAAAGGTGCCTAACGAACATCCCAACCGGCTATTTTGCCCATTAAAGGTCCTTAGTGACTGTGCTAATTTGCTATTTTGCCCAACAGGATGTTTCCCATCGAATGTGCCTGGCAACTGTGCCAATATTCTATTTTGACCACCGAAGGTGGCTAGCGACCATGCCAATGGGCTATTTTTCCACAGAAGGTGCCTAGCGACCGTGCCAACGAGTTGTTTTGCCCAGCTAAGGTGTGCCTATAGGTTGTTTTTCCCATCGAAGGTACCTAGCAATTGTGACAATGGGTTGTTTTGCCCACAAAAGATGTGCCAATGGGGTGTTTTGCCCAACAAAGTTATGCCAACGGGTAGTTTTGCCTACCGAAGGTGTGCCAAAGTGCTGTTTTTCCCACCTAAGGAGCCCAATGAACTGTTTTTCCCACTAAAAGTGCCTAGGGACTATGCCATCTGGCTACTTTGCCACTGAATGTTTGATAACTGGCTATTTATCCCACCAAAGGTGCCAAGTGATCATGCCAATGGGCTATTTAGTCCACTGAAGGTGCCTAGCAATCTTACGATCGTTACGTTTTTACCACCGAAGCTGTGCCAACGGTCTATTTTTGCTATCAAAGGTGCCTAGCAAATATGCCAACGTGTTATTTTTCCCATCGAAGGTGCCTAGCATTCGTGCCAACGTGCTGTTTTACCTAGTAAAGGTGTGCCAACGGACTATGTTTCCCATCGAAGGTGCCTAACGTGCTAATTTTCCCACCGAAGGGGCCAAAGGACTATTTTGCCAACGGGTTGTATTGCCCATCGTAGGTGTGCCAACTTGTTATTTTTCCCACCAAAGGTGGCTAGCAAACATGTCAATTTGTCGTTTTGCCCTCCAAAGGTGCCTAGCAGCTGTGCCAACGAGATATTTTGCCAACCAAAGTTGTCTAGCGACCATGCAACCATAGTGTTTTTCCCACTGAATGTGCCTAACGAACATGCCAACAGGCTATTTTGCCCATCGAAGGTCCCTAGCGACCATGCCAACATGCTATTTTACCCAAAGGCTACTTTTCCCATCGAAGATGCCTAGTGACCGTGCCAACAGGCTATTTTGCCCACCAAAGATGCCTAGCGACCTTGCCAATAGATTATTTTACCTATTGAAGGTGCCTAGCGAACATGTGAACAGGCTGTTTTGCCAACTGAGGGTGTGCCAATGAGCTGTGTTTCCTACCGAAGGTGTGCCAACAGGGTATGTTTCCCACCGAAGGTGCCTAACGAATGTGCCATTGGCCTATTTTGTCCACTGAAGGTTTGCTAACCGACTATTTTTCCCACTGAATATGCCTGACAACTGTGTTAATGAGCTATTTTACCCACCGAAGGTGCCTAGCAACCATGCCAATGTGATGTTTTTCTCGCCACAGGTGCTTAGCAAACGTGCCAATAGGCTATTTTGCCTACCAAAGGTGCATAACGACCCTACCAATATGCTTTTTTCCCATCGAAGGTACGTAACGATTGTGCCAACGGGTTGTTTTGCCCACCAAACATGTGTATCAACCTTGTCAATGAGCTATCTTGCCCAATAAATGTCCCTAACGGGCTGTTTTTTCCACTAAAGGTGCCAACGTACTGTTTTGTCCAACGAAGGTGCCTAGCAACTTTGCCAACATGCTATTTTGGCAACCAAAGTTACCTAGCGATCATTCCAATAGGTTGTTATTCCCATGAAGGTGCCTAGCAACCTTACCAATGGGCTATTTTTCCATGCGAAGGTGTGCCAATGGGCTATTTTTCCCTCTGAAAGTGCCTAGTGACTGTGACAATGGGTTGTTTTACCCACCAAAGGTATGCCAACGAGCTATTTTACCCACCTAAGGTGTGCCAATGAGCTGTTTTGCCTACCAAAGGTGTGCCAAAGTGTTGTTTTTCCTACCTAAGGAGCCCAACAAATTGTTTTTCCCACCGAAGTTGCCTAGAGACTGTGCCAACTAGCTATTTTTCCACCGAATGTATGCCAATTGACTGTTTATCCCACCAAAGGTGCCAAGTGATCATGCCAACTAGCTATTTTGGCCACTGAAGGTGCCTAGCGATCGTGCAACTGTGGTGCTTTTCCCACCAAAGGTGTGGCAACGGGCTAATTTTCCTACCGAAGGTGCCTAGCTAACATCCCCAAGGGC
Source organism: Erythroxylum minutifolium (assembly GCA_027123815.1). Lineage (NCBI taxonomy): Eukaryota > Viridiplantae > Streptophyta > Magnoliopsida > Malpighiales > Erythroxylaceae > Erythroxylum > Erythroxylum minutifolium. Next base: position 2,604 of record JAOTJB010027302.1, read on the forward strand.
TATTTTGCCCATCAAAGGTCCTTAGCAACTATGCCAACGTGCTATTTTGCACGAAGGGCTGTTTGTCCCATCAAAGGTGCCTAGAAACTGGGCCAACGTGTTATTTTACCTAACCAACGTGTGCCAAGAGATTGTTTTGCCTACCTAAGGTGTTCCAATGGGTTGTTCTCACCACCAAAGGGCCCCAACGGATTGTTTTGCTCATCGAACATGCCTAGTGACTGTGCCAACAGGCTGTGTTGCCCATTGAAGATGTGCCAGCTTGCTGTTTTTTCCACCGAAGGTGGATAGCAAACATCCTAATGAGCTATTTTGCCTTCCAAAGGTGCCTAGCTACCATACCAACGGGTTATTTTGCCCACTGAAGGCACTTAGCGGCTGTGCAACTGTGCTATTTTTCCCACCAGAGGTGCCTAGCAAACATCCCAATAGGTTCTTTTACCCATCGAAGGTCCCTAGCGACCATGTCAACGTGCTATTTTTCCCAACAGGCTATTTTACCACTAAAGATGCCTGGCGACCATGCCAATGGGATATTTTGCCCATCGAAGGTGCCTAGTGACCATGCCAATGTGTTGTTTTTAGGACCGAAAATGCCTAGTGAACATGTCAACCAGCTGTTTTGCAAACCAAGGGTGCGCCAATGAGCTGTGTTTTCCATCGAAGGTGTGCCTTCCTACCAAAGATGTGCCAACGGGCTGTGTTTCCTATTGAAGGTGTGCCAATGGGCTATTTTGCCTACCTAAGGTGTACCAATGGACTATTTTTTCCACTTAAGGTGCCCAATGGTCAATTTTGCGCAATGAAGGTGCTTAGCGACCATGCCAACGGGCTACTTTTCCCACTTAAGGTGTCTAGTGATCATGCAACTGTGGTGTTTTTACCATTAAAGGTGCCTAGCAAACATCCCAACGAGCTATTTTGCCCATCAAAGGTGCCTAACAACTGCGTGACCATGCTATTTTTCCCAATGAGCTGTTTTTCTTGCCAAAGATGCCTACAGATCGTGCCAACGGACTATTTTGCCCACCAAAGGAGCCTAATGACATGCCAACATGCTATTTTACCCAATAAGTTGTTTTTCCCACCGAAGGTGCCTGGCGATTGTGCCAACGAGTTGTTTTTCCCACCAACTGTGCCTAACGATCATGCCAATGGGCTATTTTTCCCACTGAATGTGCCTAATAAGTTGTTTTTACCACTGAATGTGCCCAACCAACTGTTTTGCACAACAATGGTGCCTAGTGACTTTGCCAACGGGCTATTTTGCCCACCGAAGATGCCTAGCAACTGTACCAACGTGCTTTTTTTCACACTAAAGGTGTGCCAACGGCCTATTTTGCTTATCGAAGGTGTTTTGAAGGGTTGTTTTTCCCATAGAAGGTGCCCAACGGACTATTTAGCCTACTGAAGATGCCTAGCGATCGTCGCAATGGGCTATTTTGCCCACCTAAGGTGCAAAGTGAACGTACCAATGGGTTATTTTTTTGTTTCAAGGTGTTTGGAGATCATACAACCCTAGTGGTTTTCCTACCAAAGGTATGCCAATGGGCTTTTTTCTCACCGAAGGTGCCTAGAAAAAGTTGGAACGTGCTATTTTTGGCATTGAAGGCACCTAGCGACCTTGCCAATGTGCTATTTTTCCCACCAAAGGTGCCTAACAAGCGTGCCAATAGGTTGTTTTGCCCACCAAAGGTGCATAGCGACCGTGCCAATGGGCTATTTTGCCCAACGAAGGTGTCTAGTGATCGTCTAAAAGGTGCCTAACAATCTGGGGTTTTTCCCACCGAAGGTGCCTAGCGAACATCCCAACAGGCTATTTTGCCCATCAAAGGTCCCTAACGACCGTGTGAATGTGCTAGTTTTCCCAACAGGCTATTTTTCACACCAAAAATGCCTAGCAATCGTGCCAATGGGCTATTTTGCCACCTAAGGTGCCTAGCGACCATGACAACATGTTATTTTGCCTAACAAGTTGTTTTTCCCACTGAAGGTGCCTAGCAAACATGCCAATCGGGCTATTTTTTATATCGAAGGTGGTTAGTGATTGTGCCAATGGGTTATTTTACCCACCAAATGTGCCTAACGACGATGCCAATGGGCCATTTCGCCCACTGAATGTGCCTAATAGGCTATTTTTTCCATTGAGGTCCCATCGGACTGTTTTATGCAACGAAGGTGTATAGAAACTTTGCCAACGGACTATTTTACCCACCAAAGGTGCCTAGTGATCGGGCCATTGTACTGTTTTGCCCACTGAAGGTGTGCCAACGGCCTGTTTTGCCTACCAAAGGTGCTTTAAAGGGTTGTTTTCCCCACCAAAGATGTTTAACGATAGCGCAGTCGTGGGGATTTTCCCACTGAAGTTACACCAACGGGCTGTTTTTGCCACTGAAGGTGCCTGGTAAACATCCCAACAGGCTATTTTGCACATCGAAGGTCCCTAGAAACTATGCCAATGTGTTATTTTGCCCAACAGGCTATTTTTTCCACCGAAGGTGCCTAGCAACCGTGTCGACGGGCTATTTCACCCACCAAAGGTGCCTAGTGACCAAGCCAAAGGGTTATTTTTCCCATTGAAGCTGCCTAGCAACTGTGTCAGCGAGTTGTTTAGCCAAGCAAAGGTGTGTCAATGGACTATTTTTCGCACCGAAGGTACCTAGCGACTGTGACAATGGGCTATTTTGTCCACCAAAGTTGTGCCAACAGGCTATTTTAACCACCAAAGATGTGCCAATAAGTTATTTTGCCTACCAAAGGAGTGGCAAAGTGTCGTTTTTCCTGCCTAAGGAGCCCAATGAACTATTTTTCCCATCAAAGGTGCCTAACGACTGTGCCAACCGGCTGTTTTGCCACCGAATGTGTGCCAACTGGCTATTTATCCCTCTAAAGCTGCCATGTGATTGTGCCAATGGGCCATTACGTCCTATAAAGGTGCCTAGCAACTGTGTGATCGTGGTCTTTTTCCCACAGAAGGTGTGGCAAGGGGTTGCTTTTCCTATCGAAGGTGCCTAGCGAAAATGCCTATGGGCTATTTTTCCCATCGAAGATGCCTACCGACCATGCCAACGTGTTGTTTTTTGCACCGAAGGTGCCTAGTGAATGTGCCAAAGGGCAGTTTTGCCTACCACAGGTGTGCCAATAGGTTATGTTTCCCACCGAAGGTGTGCCAAAAGACTGTGTTTCCCACCAAAGGTGTGCCGACTAGTTGTTTTGGCGACCGAAGGTGTGCCAACAAGCTATTTTTTCCACTGAAGGTGCCCAACAGGCTATTTTGCCTATTGAAGGTGGTCTAAAGGGTTGTTCTCCCCATTGCAGGTGCCCAACAGACTATTTTGCCTACTGAAGATGCCTAGCGATCTTGCCAACGAGCTATTTTACCCACCAAAGGTGCCTAGTGAATGTCCGAATGGGATATTTTGCCCATTAAAGGTGTCTAGAGACCGTGTGACTATGGTGTTTTTCCCACCGAGGGTTCCTAGCGAAAGTGTCAAAGAGCTATTTTGCCCACCAAAGGTGCCTAGCGACCCTGGCAACATGTTGTTTTCCCACCGAAGGTGCCTAGCAAACATGCCAATGGGCCGTTTTGCCCACTAAAGGTGCATAGTGACCATCACCAAAGGTGTGTAGCAACCGTGCAACAGTGATGTTTTTACCATCGAAGGTGTGCCAACGAGCTGTTTTCCCATTGAAGGTGCCTAGAGAACATCTCAACAGGCTATTTTGCCCATCGAAGGTCCCTAGTAATCATGCCAATGTGTTGTTTTGCCCAACGGGCTATTTTTCCCACTGAAGGTGCCTGGCGACCGTGTCAATAGGGTGTTTTGCCAATCGAATGTGTCTAGCGACCATGCCAAAGTGTTGTTTTCCCAACTGAAGGTTCCTTGCAAACGTGCCAACTAGTTGTTTTTCCTACCAAACGTGCCTAGAGAACTTGCCAATGGGCTATTTTGCCCATCAAAGGTGCCCAGTGAACGTCCCAAAGTACTATTTTACCCACCAAAGGTGCCTAGTGATTGTGGAAATGTCTTGTTTTCCCCACTGAAGGTGCCTAGCGAACATGCCAATGGGCCATTTTTCCCACTAAAGGTGCCTAGCAATCGTACCAACGAGCTATTTTGCGTACTAAAGGTGATTGTGAAACCGTGGTGTTTTTCCCACTAAAGGTGTGCTAACGGGCTGTTTTTCCCATAGAAGATGCCTAGCAAATGTGGCAACGGGCTATTTTCCCTACCAAAGGTGTGCCAAAGGGCTATGTTTCCCACCAAAGGTATGCCAAAGGGCTGTGTTTCCCACCGAAGGTGTGCCAACAGGTTGTTTTGGCGATCGAAGGTGTGCCAACAGGTTATTTTTTCCACTGAAGGTGCTCAACAAGTTATTTTGCCTATCGAAAGTGGTCTAAAGGGTTGTTCTCCCGACTAAAGGTGCCCAACAGATTGTTTTACCTACTGAAGATGCCTAGCGATCGTACCAATGGGCTGTTTTGCCCACCAAAGGTGCCTAGTGAATATGCCAATGGCCTATTTTGGCCACTGAAGGTGTCTAGAGACCATACGATTGTGGTATTTTTCCCACCAAAGGTGTGACAATGGGCTATTTTCGCACCGAGGGTGCCCAACAAAAGTATCAAAGGGTTATTTTGCCCACCAAAGGTGGCTAACGATCATGGCAATGTGCTTTTTTTCCCACTGAAGGTGCCTAGCAAACATGCCAATAGGTTGTTTTGCCCAATAAAAGTGCGTAGTGACTATCACCAAAGGTGTCTAGTGACCATTCAACCATCATGTTTTCCCACCGAAGGTGCCTAGCGAACATCTCAATGAGCTATTTTACCCATAGTAATGACCAGTGATAATGTGCTATTTTGCCCAACGGACTGTTTTTCCCACCGAAGGTGCCTGGCGACTGTGTCAACGGGCCATTTTGCCCACTAAAGGTGCCTAGCGACTGTACCAATGGGCTATTTTACATACTGAAGCTGTCTAGCAACTGTGCAACCATGGTGGTTTTCCCACCGAAGGTACCTACCGACTATGCAAATGTGCTATTTTACCCATCGGGCTATTTTACCATCGAAGGTGCTTAGCGACCGTGCCAACAGGCTATTTTTGCCACCGAAGGTGCCTAGATAATGTGCCAAGGGGTTGTTTTGCCCATCAAAGGTATGCCAACAGGTTGGATTTCCCACCAAAGATGTGGCACTGAAGGTGTGCCAATCAGCTGTGTTTCCCACCGAAGGTGTGCCAATGGGCTGTTCTGGCTACTGAGCGTGTGCCAATAGGCTATTTTTTCCACTGACGGTGCCCAACTGGTTCTTTTGCATACCGAAGTTGGTCTAAAGGATTGTTCTCCCAATTGAATGTGCCCAACGGACTGTTTTGTCCACCGAAGATGCCTAGCAACCGTGCCAACGTGATGTTTTTCCCACCAATGGTATGTTAATGTGTTGTTTCTCCCACCAAAGGTGCCTGATGAATGTGTCAATGAGTTGTTTTGCCCATCAAAGTTGTGAGAACAGGCAATGTTTTCCACTGAAGGTGTGCCAGCGGCCTGTGTTTCCCATTGAAGGTATGCCAGTGCTTCCCACTGTAGGTGTGCCAACGGGCTATGTTTCCCATCAAAGGTGTGCCAACTGGCTGCTTTTTCCACTAAAGGTGCCCAATGTTTTGTTTTACTAAGCAAAGGTGCCTGCAACTATGCCAATGGGCTGTTTTTTCCACAAAAGGTGCCCAATGGTTTGTTTTTCCTGTCGAAGGTGTCTAACGAACATCCTAACGGGCTATTTTCCCCTGAAGGTGCCTAGCGAACATCCCAACGGGCTATTTTTTCAACCGAAGGTGCCTAGCAAACAACCTAATAGGCTATTTTTCCCATCAGAGGTCCTTAGTGACCATGCCAATGGGCTATTTTCCCATTGAAGGTGTCTAGTGACAATGCCAACGTTCTATTTTTCCAACCGAAGGTGCCTAGCGAACATGTCAATGGGCCACTTTCCCTACCAATGGTGCCTAGGTAAAGTGCCGAAAGGCTATTTTTCCCAGCAAAGGTGCCTAGCTAAAGTGCCAACGGGCTATTTTCCCATTAAAGGCACCTAGTGACCATGCCAATATGTTGTTTTTCCTACCAAAGGTGCCCATCAAACATGAACTATTTTGCCCAAGAAAGGTGCCTAGCGACCATGCCAATGGGCTATTTTTCACACCAAAGGTGCCTAACGATTATGCCAATGGGTTGTTCTGCCCACCAAACGTGCCTAATGACCTTACCAACGGTCTATTTTGCCCACTGAATGTGCCTAACAGGCTATTTTTTCCACTAAAGGTGCCCAATGGACTGTTTTGCCAAAGAAAGGTGCCTAGCAACTTTGCCAATGGGCTATTTTGCCCACCAAAGGTGCCTAGCGACCATGCCAACATGTTCTATTTCTCACCAAAGGTGTGCGACGGGGTATTTTGCCTACTAGAGGTGTTTTAAAGGGCTGTTTTCCCAATCAAAGGCACCCAACGGACTATTTAGCCCCTTGAAGATGCCTAACGACCATGGCAAAGGACTGTTTTGCCCACTAAAGGTGCTTAGCAAACGTGTCAACGAGCTATTTTGCTTACTGAAGGTGTCTAGAGATCATGTGACCGTGGTGTGTTTCCCACCGAAGGTGCATAGTGAAAGTGCCAACGGGTTATTTTCCCATTGAAGGCACCTAGCAACCTTGCCATTGTGTTGTTTTCCCCACCCAAGGTGCCTAAAAAATGTGCCAATAGGCTGTTTGGCCCACCAAAGGTGCATAGCGACCTGCCAACAGGGTACTTTGCCCACCGAAGGTGTCTAGCGATCATATAAATGTGGTGTTTTTCCCACCGAAGGTGCCTAGCGAACATTCGAACGACTATTTTGCCCATCGAAGGTCCCTATTGATCGTATCAATGCGCTATTTTGCCCAACGGGCTGTTTTTCTCATAAAAGATGCCTAGCGATAGTGCCAACGAGCTATTTTGCCTACCAATGGTGCTTAACAACCTTGCCAATGTGTCGTTTTTTTTCCACTGAAGCTGCCTAGCAAAGATGTCAACGGGCTATTTTTCCCACAGAAGGTGTGCCAGCGGGTTGTGTTTCCCACCGAAGGTGTGCCAACAGGCTGTGTTTCCCACCCAAGGTGTGCCAACGGGCTGTGTTTCCCATCGAAGGTGTGCTAATAAGCTGTTTTTTCCACTGAAGGTGCCCAATGGTCTATTTTGCACATCAAAGGTGCCTAGCGACCATGCCAATGGTCTATTTTTCCCACCAAAGGCGTCTAGTGACTGTTCGATCGTGGTGCTTTTCCCACCAAAGGTGTGCCAATGGGCTATTTTTCCCACCGAAGGTGCCTAGTTAACATCGCAACTAGCCATCAAAGGTCCTTAGTGACTGTGCCAGCATGTTATTTTGTACAACGGCTTGTTTGTACCACCAAAGGTGCATGGCGATCGCATTAACAACCTATTTTGCCCATCAAAGGTGCCTAACGACCATACAAACGGGCTATTTTTCCCACTGAAGGTGCATAGCGACCATGCCAATGGGCTATTTTTGCCAACAAAGGTGTGCCAACTGGCTGTTTTGCCCACTAAAAGTGCCTAGCGACTATGACAATAGGTTGTTTTGCCTACCAAAGGTATGCTAACGAGGTATTTTCCCATTGAAAGAGTATATTGATAGTGCCGACATGGTGTTTTCCCTCTGTAGGTGCCTAGTGACAATGCCAACGGGTTATGTTTCTCACCGAAGGTGTGCCAATGGGCTATGTTTCCCACCAAAGGTGTGCCAACGGGACGTTTTATCACTAAAGGTGCACAATGGTCTATTTTGCCCAGTAAAGGTGTCTAGCGACCATGCGATCGTGGTGTTTTTCCCACTGAAGGTGTGCCAACGGGCTATTTTTCCCCCCTAAGGTGCCTAGCAAACATCCCAAATGACTATTTTGCCTATTGAAGG
>JAOTJB010027359.1:0-10567 GCA_027123815.1 Erythroxylum minutifolium
TACATCCCAACAGACTCTACTTTACAAGAATTAATTTTGCAAGAATTCCATGATTCTGTGGTCGGTGGACATGCAGGAATCAAACGAACAGTGGCCTGAATTTCTTCTATTTTTTATTGGCCACGCTTATGACGTTATGTTCAGGAGTGCACCATCTGCCAATAAGTAAAGAGTCCTAACAGAGCACCCTTTGGTCTCCTCTAGCCACTAAAGATTCCACAACAAATTTGGGAATCTATCTCAATGGATTTTGTGACACACTTGGCTCCTTCCCAAGGCAAAATGGCGGTATTTGTGGTTATAGACCGCTTGTCAAAATACACTCACTTCATTACATTGCCTACAAGCTTTTTAGCTTCAATTTTAGCTGACATTTTTGTAAAGGAAATTTGCAGGCTCCACAAGTTTCCTAAAGATATCGTCTCTGACATGGATCTGCTTTTTATGAGTGCATTTTAGAAAGCATTATTTAAGCTACAGGGAACCCACATATCCACTAGCTCATCACAACATCCTTAATCAGATGGTCAAAATGAGGTTGTTAATAGATGCTTACAAGACTATCTTCGCTGCTTCGTAAATGATAATCCAAAGACTTGGTTTAAATTCCTTCCTTGGGGTGAATACCACTATAACACCTCTCTACATTTAGCCATCAATATGACACCCTTTGAAGCAGTTTTAGGGTGCCCCCCTCCTCAACTCAAGCATTACTTGCAAGATACTTCGAAGATTAATTCTGTAGATTATGTGATCTCTGACCGTTCCAAGGTTCTTCCACAGTTAGTGGCGAACCTCACGCGTGCCCAAAATTGCATGACACAACATCATGATATAGGGAGGGTGAATAAACAATTCAAGCCAGGTGATTGGGTGTTTGTTAAACTGAAGCCTATCGACAATGATCAGTTATGGGTAACAGAGTTAGTAAGCTCTCTAAACGATTTTATGGACCATTTGAGATTGTTAATTGTGTGGGTCCTGTTGCTTATAAAGTTAGCTTGCCACCTACTACTCATATTCACAATGTATTCCATGTTTCATTACTGAAAGAATGCCGAGGAGACCCTAAGGCACAATAACTTTCCTTACCTGAAGACTTTATTGAAGGCTACCCATTGTTATTTCCTCTTCCAATTTTAGGTCAACTACAGATTTTTTAGGTGTAATTAGTTGATTTCGCAGGCCCTTGTTCAATGGAAAGGTCAAAAGTCCAAATGATGCTACATGGGAGAATTATGAGGATCTTAAGATCTAATATCCAAGCTTCCTCCTTGAGGACAAGGATGTTTTCATGGATGGAAGTAATGACATAGTTCAATCTAGCGTGACCTTAGCCCAACTAGTGCAGCAAATGAATCTGAGCTCAAAACGCTAGCATAGCTAATGAATAACGATTAAGCCAACCAAACTCGTTGATTAGGTGGAATAGAGTTAGTTACATAAGAGACAAAATTAGTTATGTACTCAGCATAATTACAGCTGCATATTTACAGTTGTATTAACTAACTCTAGTATCAAATGAATAGCATGCGTACATGAAGGCATGCATGGTTTAACAAATCCTTTTGTCTCCTTTCTCTTCTTCCCTCCCTTTCTCCTACCTTCTTCTTACTCTACTTACTCTATTCTTATTTATTATTATCGATGCTCTACCAATACTCTTCGAAATAGAGGAACCTATCTGGCCACCAAAATGAGTACTCTTATTTGCAGCTTCAAAGCTTGGGCAATCATGATAACCCAAAACAACAAAAATAGTATCAACACAGTTATCTCTTAGGAAGTAAGGTTACATGTCAAGCATCTATTAAAAATGAAAGAGAAGATCAGTAACAAAAGATTGTCCATCGTTTCTTTAATGAGTGGCCACCTACGAGCAAAAGTTCATGGCTTGATTTGGATAATAAATCTTTGAACATTGCATCATTAATAACAAAAACTATCAATCTCCATTCCATCATCATCACTTGAATTTCCCATTTTCAAATCAAGATCCCACAGTGCTAATTAATTGACCCTTCACTTGTTTGATGTGGTTGCTCCCCATCTCCTTATCTCTTACACAAGTAAACATAGAAAGTGCAATTTCTGTTGGACTTTTTTCTTATAGATAGGTTGAAAAGAACAAAATATTACGGTAATGAAAATCGCTAAATGGTACATTAAATAAATACATTGCCCAAAACGATGCATTTATACTGAAGGTGGGACCACCTCTACTTAAAAATATCCACATTAGCTTTTACTGGGTCCCATTTCAAAAATTTTAAAAATCCCACATTAGCAAAAGTTTTATAGCATCAGCAGATAACTGACGGTGGCTTAACACCGTCAATGGTATTATAAAAACAAACACACGCAAGAGGGGGCAAATTGTGTGTGACTTAAAAATTTTTCACAAACTGCTTTCAATTCGAATGAAGATAGGTGGCTCTTAAAATTTAAAAACAATAGAAGCCTGTCAGATGATAGTAGCCTATTAAATGACAGGAGCCTGCTAAAGAATAAGACTAGTTAAAAACAATTTTAAAACAAAAAGCGCCTGTTGAAATAAAAGGAACCTTTAGCAAGTTATAACAGAAGGAACCTATTCTGGAATAGAAGGAGCCTCTTGCTAAAATAAACACAGTCACAATATAATATGGAAATATAAAAGTTAAGAGAAGAGAGAAATGGACACTGTCGATTTATACTGATTTGGTTTACAACCTAAGCCTACGTCCAGTCCCCAAGTATCCAACTTGAGTGTTTCACTACAAAAATGTAAGTAGTAATTTGATGAGCCTCTCCAAGCTAACAAGTTAATATTTTTCAAGATTCTCCAACCTTCCAAACTAGTAGTATTTAGCTAGCCACTACAAGATCTCAATGAAAAGTGAAATTTGCTCGATATGAGCTACATTGATCTCTCTAAAAAATATTCACTTTCTAAAGAATAAGAGATTTTTCAATGATATCACTTTTAAAAGAATTTATGCTATACCTGTATTTCAAAAGTTTGATATGTGTTCGCAAAAGCAGTTGCTCTTCCTTAAGTAGGCTTTTCTTTCAACTAGTTATTCCTTCACTTGTATCCTTAGTCAATTAGATTAATTTAATTCCAAATAACTTTGATGTTATCTTTGCCAATGATCTGTAATCATGTGACTAATATACGACCTTTATAATAAGTAGGATCCTTTTAGTGTAAGTTCATAAATAAGGTTCCTGTAAGAAGGAAAGCAATTATTCCATAATTTTATTTCTTTTTAAAAATTTTACTGTTGTTTATATATAAGGAAATTGGTATTGCTGTCGCCTGCAACCAAATTAATACCTACTCTAGCAATAAAAGAAAATGTAGTTAGCGAAGAGCTAAGATCGTTCCTACGAGGAATTCTAATAGCAATTGTTATATGAGTTGAAAACTAAAACAAAGAGGGGGGTTTTAATTAACGTAAATTAAAGGAATTAAAAATAGCTAAAATTGAAAATAAAAAAATATTCAAATATGGAAATTCAGTGAACAAACCTTAGTTTTGGGTCACCAGTGTTATCAAACTAATTTGGATCCTCGATAAACTCAGTCCATTAACAACATTCATTGGGGGATGTTTTCTCTTAAGATTAAATGAATAGAAACATGTGTTCTGAACATTCTTATTAGTTAATAACTTAGATACGATCTTAAGTTTAATTGATTAATAGCTTTAAGAACTAAGAAACCAATGAACAAGACAACATATGTACGACATGCATTTAATCTGGTTAAGCGTCTTCTTAAAATTTCCAACTCTAGCGTAAAGATGGCAATCCTAATTGCTACTTATGATTAGCCAGATTAAACGTCATATCCTACTGATCTAGCTATAAATTAAACAAATCAATTCCTAGTTGCGCACCCTAGAAATCAATCAATTCAATCATGAAAAGCAATTTGGAAGACATAATATTTATTAATGAAATAAACTTTATTTAGAAATCTCACCATAATAGACGATAACAAGATTTCCTTCAACTAGAAGAAAAGTTTAGTTATTATTAAAAAAGTAAGAACAAATAGAATAATAACAAAAGATAAAGTCCCCATCCCTGGTCCTTTATGAAAAATATGAAAATTCTAGCCTAAAAGAAGAAAAATCTGATAAGAAACTATCCGCAGAAAAATGTAAAAACCGGAAGAAACCCAACCTATTATACGCGTGAACAGTCATAACATGAACAATACACATTTTTTATAGATTTCCGGTTCTCTCTCTCCTTCATCCTATAGTAATCTTCAACAAATATATCCTCCAGAATTTTAGATCGTAAATTCCCATCCATAAGGCAACATTTAAATTTCAAAATCATAAAGATTTTAGATGAATCGAATTTGATTTGAAATCAGACTCTACAGATAGGTTCTTTTCTTTATACGTGCCCACGCTCAGTCACAATTTTTTTGCTAGCTGGAAATTCGATTTGTCTTTTTTTATTTCCATCTTTTTGGTCCAATTTCATCTTTCATGTGTTGAAACCACCTGAGAATAATTTAGAAACAAGTCCATCAATTTCGCACAATAATTTCAACATATTAACAAAATTTATCCCAAAATTAACAACTTAACATCAGATCAAGCGGTTTCATACTCCTTGGTGGGGTTCCCTGATTGTGAAGGTTTGGGGATGGAAATTTGAATGCCAATTTCTGGAAAAAAAAGATTGCAGGAGCTGTAGAGGCCTAAGGGGAACATAAGATTGATTAGCCTTGGAAACGACTTCTACCTGGCTAAATTCTCTACTTTTGAGGACTGAGAGAGTGTTATTCGTAAAGGGCCTTGGACTATCAATTTGTCTATCAGGGAATGGTCTTCGGATTTCAACCCAATGGTGGTAGCCATTGATAAAGTTACTATGTGGGTTAGGATTCCGACCTTTCCTTTAGAATATTACAATGAGGAATGTCTCTGGGTCATTGGGAATAGCCTTGGACGCCTAATTCAGTTAGATAATGATACGTTGGACTTTGAGAAAGGGAATTTTGCTTGTCTATGTATCAAACTCGACCTCTTAAAGAGGCTAGTAGGCCAGTTTAGACTACAAGGAAGGTGATATAAGGTTGAGTGTGAATGGATTCATATGATCTGTTTCAATTGTGGTCATTATGGGCACAAAATGGAAGCATGTCCAGATAGTCTGATGGCGGAGGTACCAAGGGACGCTCAGGGAGATAATGTTGGTGAGCATGTAGAACGACCGATCCTGATCCTGATCCCAGAGAAACATGATGCTGGTCAAAGTAATATTGCGGCTTATGGACCTTGGATGTCCGTCAACCGCCAGCAAAGGAGACTAAGAAGGGGTTAACAAGGGGCCACCAGTAGCCAAGGGCAGACCAGGAATAACGAGGTATCAGGATCTCGATATGAGATTTTGCGGGATAATTTGGATGTGAAAAATCAACTAGAAAATGACTAAAAACATAAGATTTACACAGCAAGAGAAATCCAACAGCAATAAACAACTCTGAAACCACTGTATGTTTCCTAAAAGCGATCATTCTTCTGTAATGATATGAGTTTCCCAGATCCCATCTCACAAAGAATTTCCAAACCGTCATCATTCGCATAATGTTTTACATGAAAATTTCAACTAAAAACGAATGATTAAACTAGTTCAACCTCGTCAGGAGAAGGAAAGCAATGGACTCTTGAAAAGTTTCAGAACAGTTCCGCCCTGGAAGAAGACATAAACCAGATCGCGGAGAGTGTATGAATTAAACAAAATCAATGAGAAGCAGATAGGAAGCCAGATTGGATAGATCTTACCCTTGCCCTTTGAGCTTTCCTTCCCCCGTTGACTTCTCATGTCCCAACAAGCACCAAAGTCTTTGTACCCGCGTACGGCATACTCCATTTGGGATATGCCCTATGTACCCACATAGTATTTTTGCTTTATTTATATCATCAAACGAAACCAGCAAGTAGGCTTGGACAATAAAAGTCATTACCAAGAACAAAAGAGCAATTACTCTTTTTTCATTTATGACAATCAACAGAATCAGACTCCCATATATCCATTTATATCCATCAGGACTCCCACCAACCTTAGACCAAATCATTCTAAAAATGAACCAATACCTTCCTTTATGCTACATCCTCTCACGTGCCACGCAGTTTAGAGGCTGAAAAACTTATGAACAATTGAATTTATCACTTCTGCCGCACTAAACAAAAACCTAATCAGTTTATCTTTTTACAAAAAGCATCTCATTTTATGACATATGCAATGGGTACCACCATACCATATACAGTAGGTAGGTACCATAAAGTCTAAACTCTTTCATTTAGTATAGCACATATAAAATATCAAAACTTGGGAGTTCTTCCCATTATCTATTTAGATTAGTTTAACTCATTCAGTATTCAAATTCAGAAATGCAACATTTCTCATTTCGGTGGTTGCAAGTTGGACATCCTATTAGGCCGGAGTGTTAGTGTAATCCTAATTCTCTAGCTTGTTGAAGCAGTCAAGATTGTTAGGATTTTTAGCCTACTATTATAGTGGGAGTTAGTCACGTTTCATACTTTTAGGTTCACGAAATTAGTGACTCTATTCAATTTTAATTATATAAATCCTTGTACGCAGGTTGCATTTTTTTAAGGTGTGAAATAAAAGTCTCTCCACTTGCTCTCTACTATTTTCTTTGTTCTTTCACAGCAACCTCTTATTGTTTTACGTTAATGGTATCAGAGCTAAAGCTATGAACAACTCAGTCTAAATTACTATTCCTATCTTAGATGGGAAGAACTATAATAGGTGGACGGTCCAAATGCAGGTGCTCTTTAACTAACATGATTTGCTAGGTGTCGTGGATAATGGTGTTATTGAGCTTGAAGAAAATGCTAGTGATGCTTAAAGGGCTATTCACCGTGAAAGCTCAAAAAGGGATAAAAAAGGCTATGTATTTCATTCATCAAGTTGTGTTTGAGAAGGTTGCAGGAGCAAACATGTCGAAGTAAGCTTGGGATATCTTGATGACAATGTATAAAGGTGCAGATAAAGTTAAGAAGATGAGGCTTCAAACTTTGAGGCGTCAGTATGAAGTTTTGCAAATGGAATCCTCTGAAAGTGTGACCAATTATGTAAGCCGACTTCTTGCTTTGACAAATCAAATGAAAATAAATGGTGAGGAGCACATAGAGCAAGCTAAAGTGGAGAAAATTCTACGATCGTTGAACATTGATTATGAGCATATTGTAGTGGCTATTGAAGAAGTTCATGACCTGTCCGTGATGACCGTTGATGAGGTGTTTGGGATCTTGGAAGCCCATGAGCAACACATTAACAAGAGTAAAGCTAAGAAGCCACTTGAACAGGACTTGCAAGCATTATCCATCAAAGATGATCAGATTGGTAAAACGAAAAAAAAGTATGGTGGCCCTCGTGGAAGAGGACGAGGATGAGGTCGTGGATGAGGTGGCCGGTACCAAAACAATCGAGGCCATGGTGGTTACAACAACAATTATGGAACGGGAGGTAACCATGATTATGATCAAGAAAAATCATATATTGTCGTCAGCAACAATACACAAAAGGATGTGGAAGTGGATGTGGTAGAACGAGATATGACAAATCCAATGTTGAATGCTATTCCTGTCATAAATTTGGTCATTACTCAGATGAATGTGGAAGAAAATTGAATTTTAGAAATGCTTACTCTGCTAAAAAAAAAGAAGATGGTGAAGATAGGGATCATACTCTTTTGATAGTCATAGCAACCAGTGAGGTACCATACTACCACACATTGTTTCTCGATATTGTTTGTACAAATCATATGTGTGGAAAAAGAAAGATGTTTACAAACCTTAATGAATCTTTCCATGCTAAAGTGAAATTTGCAGATGACAGTATAATACCGGTGATGGGAAAAGGGAAGATTCTTATCAACTTGAAGAATGGAGAACATAAATACATTTATGATGTTTTTTATATGCCAGAAATGAAGACCAACTTGCTAAGTGTGGGACAGTTGCTATAAAAAGGGAACTACATGACTCTCTATAACGATAAACTCTCTATTTGTGATCAAAGAGGTACACTCATTCTTAATGCTCCTCTAACAAAGAATCGAATGTTTCAATTGGATATATCTGGTGGTGCTTATAATTGCCTCAATATAATTGTAAAAGATAAATCATAGTTATGGCACCTGCGTTTTGGCCATTTGAATTTTCACAACCTTAATATGCTTGCTCATGAAAATATGGTAAAAGGATTACCAAGTTTAGAGCATCTTGAACAATTATGTGAAGCCTGCATTATCGAGAAGCATCATAGAATGCCTTTTGTAGCTGGACAACAGTAGCCAACGTCTCAAAACCTTGAACTTATCCACTCTGATGTGTGTGGCCCGTGGGTGTGCGGATCGACCCTACTGTAACTACCTCTCTAGACTTCGGTTTCCAACAATTTTTGAGGCGTTTTCTTCCATTTTCATGCTCTATGGATTTCCCATATCCATTTTAGCCAAAAGTGCTCCAAAATTCAAAAATCTTTGACCCATTTCTACCATTAACAACAACACCAAAACTTTTCAAAATCTCACCAAAAAATCTTGATTCTTAGGTCCAAAACAAGGATAAAAGGCAACAATAACAACCAACAACATTTCCTGCACCTCAACGCATCATTTCAAAGTCATTTATGCCAAAAAACAATTTGAAAAAATGGGTTTATACCTAAAGATGAGCCCTAAAATCAAATGACCATGGAGCTCTGATACCAATTGCTATACACAAACATCAACAATCACAAAGCTAAGATCTACATTTTATTTAAATGTAAATCTTTTGAGACAATTGAATAATCCCATTAGCTTTATCTTGGAGAATCTGAATTCTAAGTACATAAGAGGCCTCAACAAGATCCTTCATATCAAAATGGCTAAATAATAGTTGTTTTGTCTAAAATAATATATCAATATCATTATAAGCAAGTAGAATGTCATCAATATACACTACCAGAAAAATGAAATTGCTTCCACTGAACTTCATATATATAAATTGATCAATTATGTTCTCCTTGAATCCATTTGTAATGAAAACCATATCAAACTTGAGATACCACTACCTTGATGCTTATTTTAACCTATAGATAGACTTCTTGAGCTTGCAAACTAAGTGTTCTTTACCGGTCATCTCAAAATCAACCGTTTGAGTTATATAAACATCTCCATACAAATCTCCATTCAGAAAGGCGGTCCTCACATCTATTTGATTGAGTTCCAAGTCAAAATGAGCAATTATAGCAATGATGATTCACAGTGAATCTTTCGTAGAAACTAGTAAGAAGGTTTCTTTGAAATCAATCCCTTCTCTCTAGCTATAGCTTTTAGTTACAAGTCTAGCCTTATACCTTTCTACTTGTCCACTTGATTCATGTTTGATTTTGTAAACTCACTTGCACCCAATGAGTTTGCAACCTTTAGATAGTTCAACCAACTCCCAAAGTCCATTTTGTGACATAAAACTTAACTCATCTTCCATTGCATTCATTCATAACACAGATTGAGGACTATTTATAGTTTCTTGAAAATTGACTGATTCAGTATTATCTCCTACATCAAACTTATGTTCTTACAAATAGACAATATAGTCATTAGGAATGGCAGGTCGACGTGTTCTTTGTAATCTCCTGAAAACAACTTCATCATCCTCAGTATCAACGACTTCATCCTGTGCTTGATATTGAAGTTAATCATGGGATTCTGTCAGAATTTGTTCAATCATAGGATCATCAGTAGGAGCGAAAGCAACGAGTATAAGGATTATAATGATTTCTTCCCTGAATACAATTTCTTTTGACCCTTGACTTAAACCAAACTGATTTTCAAAGTAGGCAGCTCTATCTAATTCTATAATTATAGATATGTGAGATGGGCATTAGAATCTAAAACCTCTTGATTCGACAATGTAGCCTATAAGGTAGTCACTAATAGTTTTTAGATCAAGCTTCTTAGATTGCAGATTATAGGGCCTCACTTCTACTTTGCATCCCTAAACATGAAAATGATGCAAGCTTAGTTTCTTACTTGACCATAACTCATATGGAGTCTTTGGGACTAACTTGCTAGGTGCTTGATTCAAGATATAAGCAGTTGTCTTCAACGCCTCACCCCAAAAAAATTAAGGCAAATTAGAATAAATCAACATACACTGCAACATATTAAGAAGTGTGTGGTTTCTTCTTTTAGCAATTCCATTTTGCTGAGGTGTCCCCGACATTATATATTTTGCTTCAATACCACATTCTTGCAAGTATCTAGCAAAAGGCCTTGGGTTCCTTCCACTCTCATCATAATGCCCATAATACTCTCCACGTCTATCAGAATTAACTACCTTGATTTTCTTCCCCTTTTGAAGCTCAACATTTGTCTTGAAAATCTTAAATTGTTACATCCCGTTCTCATATTAAGGGTTAGGACCCAAAATTTCAGTACATATGAGCTCAAAAAGAGATTAAGAAAATGCATTTTCTTGCTCATGCATAATGTTAGCATATATGCACGTGAATATTGAATCCTTGCACAAAAATAAGTGTA
>JAOTJB010027368.1:0-10567 GCA_027123815.1 Erythroxylum minutifolium
TTAATACTACTTCCATATAACTATAGCAAACAATAAACGACATCGTTTACCTAAACTAAAGAAACGACATTGTTTTGTATTAGTTAGGTTTTCAAAGACAAAAACATAAAAGCCAACTCCATTATCGTTTAAGCCGTCTTCTCAAATTCAAAAACCTCTCGTAGATAACTTTTTAGGTTTTGTGTTATGCTCATCACCGTCGAAGACTAATTATTCACTGAATCGGTATTATTCTTCCACTCTATTTTAAGTTACTGTGATTATTCTTTTGTTCTATTGATTTTCTCATGTTCTATTTTTAGTATCTCTTCGATCGATTTTCTCCTGTTTACCTGTGATGTTTGCATTTGGCTCTGGAGACAGCGGGAGAAAGAAAACAAGTATTTTACCATTTTTAAAAAGAAAAGTTGTGATTTTTATCCTTCCAGGGTAGATCTGGACGTTCTTTGTGAATGGAAGTAATATGGAATGTGTTAATGTTAGTGATGAAAGGGAAAACATATGATTCGCATTTGAATCTTGGGATGAGTTTGTCATGTCTAGAAGGTGTTTGATGAAATTTCTGTAACCATTTAAGTAGAAAAGTGTTAACTCTACACAATCCATTAACAGTGTTATCCGCTCCATTTTTATAGATGACTTTGAAATTAAATCTATTCATTTTTTATAACTAGGACTGTTGAAAAGTAGTTATCTTGTATCCTAGTAATACTTTAAAATTTTATAGTTTGTTTTCACCATATACCACCTGCCACTATTTATTGTCTATCTTTGTTGTTTCTTTATGTCTATGCTCCCACCGAAGTTTAACGTTTAATCTAATGAAAGCTTTGTTTCTGTATACTTTTGAAATTGTTGCAAGAGTATTTTACTTTTCAACAAGGGTAACTTTCATATCATTAGGCACATTGAAAATGTATAAGTGCTAAACTGGACTAGTTTCAGTTTTCATCGAAATTGGAGTTCAACATATCATCGTTTTATTCTAAATCAACTTTTACAGAATTTACCTCTTAACATTATTAATGAAGGAATGTCAACATGGAGACTAGTTCCGGATGGCCCTAATTCATTCCGTTGGTAGGAATATGACAAAATTGTCCCTACTGAGAAAAACAAAAGTGAAGATGAAATCTCTACTTTATATACTAATCATCGTTTGCCTTTTATGGCTGATCTTCTGCTTCAAGGTGTTTAGTATCATCCAAACAATGTCACTTTCCTTATTATGTACATGTCATTTCCTTTTATGAAGCTATTATAAATATTCACATTTGATGGTTTATACTACATGTCTTTTTAAGCTTCCTTCAGTCTCGAATGTGACATGTAGGCCATAGAGGCGAGAGCGATGTCACAATAGTTCTTAAAGGATTAGGGAAATCAGTTGATTTGGATAATTCGTCAATTTCGAGGACTTCGTTTGCTCATTCACATATATATGCCACTTTAATTTCAGTTCATTTAACGGTTTACTAATATGACAATATCTAACATCTATACTGATTGTATTTTAGGTACTAAATCTAATGACTTATTCACTGCATCTTTTAAAAATTTAGCTATAGTAAAAAAGCCTTTGCAAGAGGGTGTGAAAAACCCTACACTTAAAGGAACAAATGTTACTGTTCCAATTAGTGCATTTGAACATGTAAGGACCCTTTTGGGGAATCCAGACATCAGGGACTCATTTACCTTTACCGACTCTCATGTTACTTGGAATCTAAATAAATAATTATATCATTGTCAGTTTGCGAGTCAATCAACTTAACTTACCTTTAAAGTATAATTATTGTTATATCTATAATAATTTGTCAAACAATATAACTACTACTTAGGGGTCAAGTTTGCACTATTGAATGTAGAATGTTATTGTTTTAGTTTTATGAGTATATGAATTGGGTAACTTCTAAGTCAAAGTTTGTATTACTCTATATATCATACTATTATGTTGATAAAATTATTTAAAATTTTATTACTAATTTCTAAAGTGTTAGTAAATACTAATGATTAATTAATACTACTGTTTAACAATTAAAAATATGATGTAAGTTTTTTTAATAATAGTTGTAAACATTCAAAACAAATCTCCAATAAAACATATCTTGACTATGATAGATTATAAAAATGTTAGTTTAATAATTTATGAAAATGTCAATCATTTAGTGACGATTTCTAAATCATCACTGAATGTGCAACATTTGGTGATGATTTCCGACAATTTTTGCTAAATGTGTGACATTTAGTGACAATGAAAACAAATCATCACTGAATGTGTAAGATTTTGCTACGAAAGAAGACTTTAGTCACCAAATATTGACCTTCTGGTGATGCTTCATAATATCGTCGCAAAATATATAACCTTTAGTGATGATTTAATGGATTCGTCACCAAATGTTAGAAAATTTATGGTGACGTTTTCAGACTTCGTCATGATTGCATTATTTGCGACGAATATCAGAAATCATCACAGATTGTGCACAATTTGGCGATGAAGTTCCATGTATGTCGCTAAAGTTTTTCGCTTATTCGATGATTTGTGATTTCGTCACTAAATGGTAAGTTTTAGTGACGAATACTTTTAAACGTCGTAAACTGGTTTCTTTTGGTGATCATTGCCAAACAAATCGTCAAGAAATTCTCTCTCTGTTGTAGTGCAATGATTAGCTCTTGATATCCATATTTATTGGAAAAAACTAGCTGTGAACATCCAAGCTTAGGCCTTTAGAAGGATGAAATTTGAAGGCTCTCGCTTTTTGATATATACTTAATTAATTGTATATTTATTCAATAATACTTAGTGATTAATGATACGAAAATGCTTAAGATACTCACTTTAGTTTATATATGGTTTTAGGCACAATTCGGATGCACAGAAGCTTAAGATACTCACTTTAGTTCATACATAGTTTTAGACACAATTCGGAAGCGCATAAGCTAAAGTGAGTCGAAAGAACTATAATTGAGTCTTTTTTTGAAGAAGCACACTCACTTGTCTTAATGGAGTAAGAAGAAGAAGATTAGGACAAGAAGTCAAGAAAAGTTCTTCAAAATATTGTTTGTTGGAATATAAAAAAATTTGGAAAGTTCAGTCCAAAAGAAGAAAACAAAGAAGCTGCCAAGAGAAAGAAAATGTCAAACAACATCAGCAGAAGAATAAATCAGAAGAATAAAATGACACAATAGCTTAGAAAGAGCAAGGAAGATGTAGAAGACCAATTGCAGAATGACAAAACAACAAGAAATAAAAGCAACAAAATGCAGAAACCAAGAGAACATGCCAGCAGCTAGGAGAAGAGAAACGACATCATACAGTAAAGAGAGGAAGGCAGCAAAATGACATGCAAGCCAACGTAACATAGTAGCAATGTTACCACAACACTTAACAGATGGAACAAAGGACAAAACACAAACGTTGGGCCAAAACGTAGATGTAAAGGAATAATAATAAAATGCAGAAGTTACGGAGAAGTGGGAGGGAAATGTTTATGTTTTCGTTTTGGGGGAAAATCTTGGGTTTTTTGTTTAGGCAAGGTTGGGCTAAAGCATTTTCTATTGGATAGGTCTCAGTTTTAATGAATAAGAGGGGCAAAGTTCGATTTCCTTTGGAGACTCATAGAGGACTAAACATCCCGATGCTAATTCAGAGGTGACATCAACACCGACGAATCTTGTTAAGCATGTTTTTCATTATGATTGTTATTCTTACTCTCTTTTCAGATTGATTATGTTATCTTATATGTATTAATTGGGGATTAAGAATGATTTTGATGTTCTATTGAATCATTCTTTATGAAAATTCATCGCTAGAATTTAAATGTGATACGTAATAGTCATGTTTGAAATCGTATGTGGCAACTAACGTTATTAAATCATTAGAGATGACATAACCTAGGTTAAATAATCTAAGCTTGTGCGTTTATTGCTTAGATTGGTCTATTTTTTCATTTTTCAGGCGGTTGTTCGATTAAACTCAGATAGTGTCTCCTAGGTTATCTGATAGCTAAGATTAATTAACAAGTTCTTCTTAATTAACTATAACCTAAAGAAAAACTAAGATTAATAGAGCTCGTTGTTAATCTACGACCAATAGTTCAAAGAGAGATTCAAAGATAACGATTCAATAAAATATGTTTAATTGGGTGTAGGCCGAGAATGAACCAAAGAATCGAGTCTGTAATGCACTTATCATTTTTCATTATTTTAGCATGTTTTCTTTAATTTGTCTTTGCTAGTTTAGTTTCATTTTATTTTCTTGTTCAATAAACCAACCCCCCATAACCTAAACACCGTTTAATTTCATTTTAAAAGCTTTATACGCACTCTCTGTGGGATCGACTTAGACTCATCACTGCCATAGTTGTAGGTCTAGTTATTCCGTATAGCAATATGACGCGTTACTAATTTTAGCACCATTGCTGAGAAGTGCGATGTTTAGTTTTTATTCTTGATTTTAATTGGTGTTTTGTACATATTTGTTTGTAATTAGTTTCTTTTTAATTACTTCGTGATCTTTTCACATTTTGTTTAATGTTTGTTATGATAAAAAGAAAATTAATTAAAAAAATTTCATGGACGGAAGTAATTTTTTCTATAACTCATATTCCTAATCTTATAACCAAGTTTGGATTGATTAAACTAACTTTAGTTATGGACGGGATAATCAGCAAAGTTACACACACAACAATTCCCACATAGACCAAAAGTTTCTTATCATGATTTAAGTACATCTCTAGAAGATATGCTTAATATTATGACTACTAACAATATTAAACTTCAACAGAATGTATAACAATTTTAGAAGGATGTAGAGCAATTTTTACAAGAAACAGGGTCTAGCGTCTAAGATTTGGAAAACCAACAAAACTCAGGCACATCTCTAGAGGAATTAGTTATTGTTTATGTTGCTAATACTTTGCAATTTCAATAGGAAGAAATGCAATTCCGATAAGACACAAATTTTAGAATCCAGAAATTGGCAAACCAAATAGATCAGCTAGCAAAAGCTCTCGACTGCTTAGCATCACAAGGTGAAGAAATGCAACCATATTAATCGGAGGCGTATTCAAGTTATGTTAGTGTTAAGGACTAACAAAGTGATGAGGAGCTTGAGAATCTTGAGTGTACTATTTAAGGAATTGTTTATATGGAAGAAGTTGAGGAGGAGCCTAAAGCACAAAAGGATACATCTTTTAGCTAGAAGGTAAATATTGAGTTCCTAATTATTGTTAAGACTGACTTTTTACCTTACCTATCAGATTAGAGAAATTGAACGAAGAAGAAAAAGTTGAAGAGACATTCGAGATCTTTCCAGAGTGTGGGGACTCAGCAAAGGTTAAATTTCTAAGAATAGGGAAGATGCTGACTATGAATGATTATCAACCAAGAACCTATCCTGAACAACCTCACATGGAGGAAGCTCAAACTGTAATATTAGAAGATCATAATTTCATCACGTGAGGAGGAAAACAAAGAGTCGAACCAGTGATACTAAACAAAGGCGCTCTTGGGAGGCAACCCAAGGGAAGTTAATTTCTTTTCCTTTAAATTTTCGCATTTATTTGTTATATGCATGTATGTTTTTTACTTTGTTTGTTTTTAGTTGTTTTTAAGTTTTCAATCAAAATAAGAGAGAAAATAAAACAAACAAACAAACATTTTCTCATTTTGCTATTGCTTCAAGGACTATATAGTCATGATTAGAGTGTAAAATGAATAGAAGAATCTGTGGTAACTTTAGCATGTACTTTTTCTCTTGTGATTGGTCAATGTACATTATCTTTAGAAGAGTAGTGACTAGTAGTAGATAAAGCCAGTGATATTTTACGCCTAATTAGACTAACACATCCATATCAGTCTCATTGTCTTTTACTTATGTGTGACCTTCATGATATGTACATCATGATTTTGCTTTGATTTTCTATTCAGGACCACATTTTTATCACATGCATTAATATGGAAATGATTAGGAATTTTTTGTTTGTACAAGCTACATTAGTCAAATAGCCTACCCATTTATATGAACTTTCCTTTGTTAACCCCCTTTAAGCTTTATTAGCCTTTTGTATTACCGCATTACATGCTTCAAACCTAACCAAATGTCTCACCTAAGCCTTAAAGCTAGTGAAGCAATTGTTGATTGTTGAGTTTGAGGATGTACAAAATTCTAAGCATAAAGGTATGCATATATGTGGGATTGTTATAATTGTTGGTATGTCAATTTATGTCTTATCATTGAAATTCCCGTGTTGATGTAGCTCCTTTCAATGTATAAAAAAATAAAAGAAAACAAGAAAAAAGCAAAAAGAAAAAAGAAAAGAAAGAAAAATGTATGTTTAAAAAATTATCAAGGGGGAAATGCATATGTTTTGAAAAGATATATATGATTAATCTTCACTCCTAAAGTTATATTGAATGAGTTACTTGAGTGTGTTGGATATGAGGTAGATGTTGCTTTCAATGGCCACTCCTTAAAATTACAAAGTTCTATTTATGATCAAACTTTTTGAGTGATTTGTACTTCTCGGTTTGTGGTGAGAGAGCTTGAATTTGAACTAAGAAGCATAGTTTTGGCATTCATCATAGTTGGTGTACACAATTATAAATGAATGTTAGTTTATGTACTTGATGGTATATTGAGTGTTTTTCTTGTTTTACTAGTGTTGGGCCCCGATTCGGGAGCCCAACTCTGATGTCATAAAAATGTGTGCTCCTGCTTGTTACTATGCATGGTTATTCCAATTAACCCTCATTAGTCATCCTCGATTCATCTTCATTCTCTGATACCATAAGTGTCAGGCCCCGTTTCTGAATTATTCTTTTATTGAAGCAAATATTCTGTGCTCAAACAACTGTTGGACCCCGATTCTAGACCCAACTCCTTTCTCTGATACTAAGACAATATTGGACCCCGATTCCAAAGCCTAACATTCGAGGTCATAAAACGTGAGCATATTATCTTATTATTTCAATGAAACCCTCATTAGCCAACATCCCACAAGGGTGGCGTGCCCACACCAGTCAAACATCAAAAACAAACTCATTTCTCCTATTTCATAATATATGTTGGGAAACCTCAAACTGGAATTACAACTTCACTTCTTCATAAAAATTTTTCCCATTTTCTTAGGTTTCTAATGACACAAAAATCATTCAATTTGATCCAGAAATCTAAAAGTTAGGGCCCAAACATTTTCAGACTGTTATTAACTGAAATAGTACACTGGACATAAATTCCATCCAGAAATTGAAAGTCTTAGGGACTAAATTAAAATTCAATTCCTTTAGATAATTTGTAGATCTATGTTTGTAGTTTATTTAGAAACAAGAATCATCTCATTTTAAGGTCGTACAACAAAGTTATGGCCGAAAGAATCAAACAAGTTTTTGTCCTCAATCATATTGAATCTGTTTCGGTATAATTGACATAACTTCCTTTAGAGATGTCGAATTAAGGACATTCTTAGATAGTTTGAAAGAGGACTTATAGATATAAAACTTTCATGCGGACTTTGAAGGTAGATGTTGTCATCTAGAGGGTCAAAATTGGACTAGACGATTCTATCTATAGTGCATAAGAAGATGTTTTGTGTACAATGCATAAGAAGATGTTTTATCTACAGTGGATAAGAAGATATTTTGTCTACAGTGCATAAGAAGATATTTTGTCCACAGTGCATAAGAAGATGTTTTGTCTACAGTGCATAAGAAGATGTTTTGTCTACAGTGAGTAAGAAGATTGTCTACAGTGGATAAGAAGATGTTTTGTCTACAGTGCATAAGAAGGATGTCTACGGTAGATAAGAAGATGATTTGTCTACAGTGCATAAGAAGATGTTTTGTTTACAGTGCATAAAAAGATGTTTTGTCTACAGTGGATAAGAAGATGTTTTGTCTACAGTGCATAAGAAGATTGTCTATAGTGGATAAGAAGATGTTTCAGTCTACAGTGTATAAGAAGATGTATTTATACTGGATCTTCCTCACATGCCCAAAAGTTCTAAATCACTTACTACACTCTCCAGAGCACCTCCAGTTATAAAGATCCTAACTTTTGACTCCGATGTCCAAAAATTTCATAATATATACCGTTGGAAAGCTAGAAAGATAACTTTCTAGAAGATAAATTTGTCTAATTTAGCTTAGATCAGTACAGTTTTTCTCCTGATGCCAAAACACATATTCTCACCCTTATGGAAAATTTGAAAAAAAAATGCAATGAACAAAATTGACATACCATCCGCAAAACACAAACATACTTCATTGACCTCAAAATATAAAAGTTTTTACAAAGCTTTAGTGGGCATTTTCATCCATAATACATCAATATCTCAAAATGCGCAAAATACAAAAAGATACTTGAACAGTAATTTGCTCAAACTGCAACTAAAGCCTTGTGGTTACAAATCTAGCTTAAACACAAAAGATGCAAAAATTTGGAGTGATGCCTCGATTCTCGTTCACTCGATCTCATTTTTTTCACCTGAAGATGGGCGAAAAAGGGGGGTGAGCTTAAAAGCTTATAGGTGACAAGTTTATAATGAATAACAAGCAAAGTCATTTAAAACATTCATTGTCATAAAAAAAGTTCTGATTGAATCATAAAACACATGGTTCTTAAATTTTCAATCAAATTCACAATAAAATTAATCATGTATGCATCAATCCTGTTAACATATCATAAACACATAAACACATCAGAACAGTGTGGGTAGGTCCAAAACAGAACGTACTACACATTCCCATAAGGGTCTTGTGTAGTTATGAATGGAATGTACTATCGCATTCCCACAAAATAGTTTTGCATAGCCGTGAACTTATGGTAGTCCTTGAAGAAGCTCCATGCCACTATCAGGCAGGAGGGAGAAGCCTTTAGTCAAAGTGCACTTGACATATTTAAGGGACCAAACCAAACCCATATAACATGCATTTCATAACTTGCAAACATGTTGCCCAAATGGCGCATTTTCACATATCTTTTATGAACATAAAATATTTCATATGCACTTACATCATCTTTTTTACAATTAATCAACCAATAAAAATCATTTATTTTCTTGACTAAAAAGAAAACATAATGTCTCATTATCCCATTATACATGAAAGCTTTGCTTATGAATTGGCTTAAGGATGTCTTTCCTTTTGGTCCCTTCGCCGCTCTTGATCCCCTCTTTGATTTCCTTCATAAAAGACAAAATTCCTATTCAATAGGAATTCAAATTGGAGAACCCACAAGACATATTCACTAAAATTGATTCTAGAATACTTAAACCCATACATTTCTTAAGCTTTATTAACTAAAACCCTATCCAAAAATCCAAAAGATTTAAAGTCAAACTTACCTTGAATCTTTACCAAATAATGAGATTTTTGGCTCTAAAGAAAGCTCTTTTCTTCCTCTTTCTTGTTCCCTTTTTGAACAACCTCAAAATCTCTCTTTAAGACCAATAAAAGATGTAACCTAGTCCAAAACTCTATGCTTTCTCAACTTCACCGAAACCTCGCTTTCTCCTTTCTTTCTCTTCTTATTTCGTTCCTCTCTTCTTTCTTTCCTTAAATTTTCGTTTTTGCTTTTTCTAAAGTAATAAGACAACAATTCCTTTTCCCATTCCTCCCTTAATGAATGCTAAAAGTCCACTTTACCCTTCGTTATAAACTTAGGTTCTTTTAACCTTAAGTGGTCTTCCAAAAATGCCCTTTATAAAATATTACTACCTTAACTCTTTAATTCAATTAACATATGTCATATAATCTTACTAACATTAACATAATAATAACTCCAAAAATTAAATTCATTAAAACCTCATAACTCATTTAAATCATGCTTAACTAAAAAAAACAGTTGGGGGCCAACATTTCTCCCTTATAAAAAAATAATTTCGTCCTCGAAATTCTTACCTGAGTTATGGAAGAGGTATAGATAACTCTCCTTCATGGCTTCCAAGGTCTCCCACGTGGCCTCTTCTATAGAATGATTTCTCCACAGGACTTTTACTAGTTGAACTGTCATGTTCCTGAGGACCTTTTCCTTAGTATCCAAGATCTCCACTGGAATCTCCTCATAGCTCAGATAATCTCTTAACTGAACCTCAGTGGTCTGAATGATATGAGAGGGATTTGATCTATATCTCCTCAACATGGAAACTTGAAAGACATCATGAATATAGGATAATTCTAGTGGCAATGCCAACCTGTAGGCTAATGGTCCAATTCTCTTAAGAATTTCATAAGGACCCACATACCTTGGGCTTAATTTGCCCTTTTTGCCAAATCTCATGACTCCTTTCTAAGGAGATGTCTTAAGGAATACCTTCTCACCGACTTTATACTCCATTTCCTTTCGGTGTGCATCAATATAGCTTTTCATTCTATCCTGAGCGCTTAACTAACTTGACCCTGTCAACTGTCATCTGAACCCATTCTGGTCCTATTAGCTTCCTTTCTCCTTCTTCATCCCAGAATAGAGGAGTTCTACATCTCCTCCCATACAGTGCTTCATAAGGAGCCATCTGAATGGTTGAATGGTACGAATTATTGTAAGCAAATTCGACCAATGGCAAATGCTCAT
>JAOTJB010027373.1:0-10566 GCA_027123815.1 Erythroxylum minutifolium
TTATAACTCTTGCAAGTTATGATACTGTAAATATACTATAAAGAACAATAATTCAAGAAATTATGTCAAAGTTGTTGACAATTAATAAAAACTTTATTTTATGATAATAATTTTTGAAATATCACATACATGTTAAAACAGTTTCATACCTATCAACACTTTTTTGAGATCATATTTTGTAATTACTTAAAAATATTAAGACTTAACTGCTATTGAGTTTTATTTCTACATAGTTGAAAAAGAAAGTCGTAACATGATATTTAGTACCTAATCAACATCTAGAGACCTAATTGCATAGAAAAGCATTTCTGATCAAACGTAGTTTCCTATTGACATCCCCTATCTTCATTCGATCATTGGGAGATTCAGATGAACATGTAACCCCAACTTCAAATACCGCTAGCAAGCACTTCTGCACCTTTGGTTTCATGGAGCTCAAGTTCATATTGATCTCAACTGCATTGTTATCATCTTCTCTAGAGGTTACTTTTCCTGCAGCTTCTGTTTTAAGAACTGGGTCTATTATATGCTCTAGTCTTTCTGGCATGGCCATGTCAATAAAGTCTCTAAGGTTCAATCCATCTTTAAACATTTGGTCAGTTGGTCTTCTTCCTGAAAATATTTCTAAGACTAGGATGCCATAGCTGTACACATCTCCCTCTTTTGATGCCTCACTACCCATTCCATATTCTGCAATTAATGAAATAATGCAAAGGTCATTTGCAACAAATTAGCTGATCTTCTTGTACGTTCTCTAGCTATTGTGATGAATAGAAGTGATAAGTGAACATGATAAAGTCTGAAGCAGCATTTTTTTGAAAAATAAAAAAGAATTTAAATTATAAATCGATGTTACAACGAGTTCAAGGCTTTAAGCCTACCACCATCATATGGCAATATGACCTAAGAATCAAAACTCCTTAAGGAAGATCAAAGTTCCTATAATTGTGTCTTCTTGTTGCTTTCTATTATGCAGACACTTTGAAGCATAATTACTTCTACTATTCTGTATTATAAAGAAAAAGAATTTGGAACTGTTACCTGGAGCAACATAGCCAATCGTCCCCTTTATCCCTATAGAGCTAGTTGAGCTTTGTGATAAGTTGTTGATGGTTGAGATGATCTTTGCCACACCAAAATCGCTTACATGAGCAATCATGTCATTGTCCAAAAGAACATTGCTAGGCTTCAAATCACGATGAATTATTGTACTTTGACATTCATCATGGAGATAATGTAAGGCAGATGATACATCAATTGCAATGTTTAGCCTTTGAAGAAGGTCAAAATTTTTCATTATGCTGCTTTTATCTAGATCTGGATGCAACCAATTTTCCAAACTTCCATTTTCCATGATCTGGTAGACTAGAGCCATAAATTCATTACCCTTGTAATCCAAGCTAGAGCAATATGTTAGGATCCTCACAATATTCCGGTGTCGAATGTTCCCTAAAGTTTTGCATTCAGCAAGAAAGCTCTTTGAAGCTCCCATGTTTTGAAGGTTGAGGACTTTAATAGCTACATGTCTTTGCAGTTGATCTAGAAACCCCATATACACAGAGCTAAAACTACCCAATCCAATTAAATTGCTTTCAGAGAATCCACTAGTTGCTTGATGAAGATCTTTATAGGAAACATTTAGCAATTTTCCATCAGAAGTAATTCTAGAAGGTGACTTCTTTTTAGATTTTCTCCTACATAAACAAGATAAGATGATGAATATCAAGAAGGCACTTACAGCGAGACAAGGAATGATGACTGATATCTTGAAAACAATGGATTTTCTTGTTGTTTTGGTGGGACATTTTGGCAGAAAAAGTTTAGGAACACCACCACAAAGTTTTTTGTTTCCGATCAATGATACAGAACTTGCATTTGTAAAGACCCCTCTAGTTGGAACCTCTCCCTCAAGGTCATTGAAAGAAAGGTTTAGATAACTTAAAAATTGTAAGCTTTGTAGATCTCGGGGAATTTCACCAGTAAGGTTGTTTCGTGACAAGTCTAATTCTTGAAGGCCTTTTAGGGAAGCCAAAGATGAAGGAATCGAACCTCGGAAGAAATTTGCATTCATGTAAAGTTTTTCCACGCTAAGGCATTGTCCAATGGTTGTTGGAATTTGACCAGACAGATTGTTTGCAGAGATATCATATGTAGTCAATTGCTTCAGATTTCCCACTTCTGTTGGTAGATTTTCAGTTAAGGAGTTCCATGACAAATTGAGCAATTTACTCAAGGAAGGAAGGCTTAGTATCTCCTTGGTTATGGTTCCACTAAACTTATTTTCGGAAGCATAAAGTTCACCCAAAGTTTGGCAATTTTCAATACTTAAAGGAAAGTTTCCTTCCAAATGATTCTCAAACAAGTATAGCCCAAACAAATGACTGAGGTTGCCTATGGAAGATGGAACCTGACCGGACAACCTGTTGCTAGCTAAATGTAATGCTTGCAAGTTGGGTAACTTTCCAAGTTCAGAGGGAATGGAACCGGTTAAATGGTTCTGGTCCATATCTAAAAGACTTAGGTTGACTAATGTGTTTAGTCCTGCAGGAATACTTCCTGTGAAATAATTGCCTGCAAGGACTAAATCACTTAGCTGAGAAGACAAATTAGTAAGTGACATAGGCAAAACATCTCCAAAGTTATTGAAACCCAGGTCCAGCTGCTCCAGATTGGTACAGTTCTTCAATGATGTTAAGAAAATCAAGTCATTTTCTGATCTACTTCCTAAGCTATTGTCGGGGAGGCATAAAATTTGAAGATTTTTTAGATTTCCCAAGGTGACTGGAACCTGTCCCACAAAGTTATTGCTGCCAATATCAATTAATTTCAGTTTAGAAGCATTGCCAGAGGACTCTGGGATCGATCCAGAGAATCTGTTTTCGGCAATTTCAAAGAATATGAGATTTGGGAGATTGAGGCCAATGTCATGTGGTATAGCCCCACGAATTTGATTAGCAGCAAATGAAAAGCAACTAATTGATGAAATATTAAAAAGGGTCTTAGGAATTGTACCAGAAATACTATTGGCTTGAATCCCAAACGTTGTTAAGCTTGATAATTTGCCTATTTCAACAGGAAGCTCCCCCACCAAATTGTTGTATGCAACATAAAGAAAATTGAGCAATGTGAGGTTGCCAAGTGAAGATGATAACTTTCCTGCTAAGTTGTTTTCATAAATGGCCACATACTGTAGCTCCACAAGAGAACCAATGTCTTCGGGGATTTTTCCAACAAGCTTATTGTGTGAAAGACCTATTCTCTCGAGCTTGGTAAAATGAGACAAGTTGGTTGGAATATCTCCTCCGAAAATGTTATAGCTGAGAAAAAAGAATCTCAACCGAAGCAAGTTGCCAACTTCCTGTGGTATCTCACCCATAAAACTATTGTTTCTCAGCACCAGAGTCCGTAGAAAACTCAGATTTCCAGTGAAGGGCGATATAGTTCCAACCAAATTCTTTCCAATTATTTTCAAGGACGTGACTCGTTGATGTTGGCGACCGCATTTGATGCCATGCCAGTTGCAGAAGGAAGTGGAATCATTCCAGGAGTTAAAGATTCCGAAAGGGTCACTGGTTATCCCACTCGTGAATCGGAGCAAACCAATCCTGTCAGTTTCATTTCCTCAAGAATTAGCCTGACACCATTGGAAGTTGGAAGATAGTAAAAGGATCAGTTGCAGACAAGCAAATGAAGAGAAGAGTATGGTGTTAGTATAAAGATTCATTTGGCTTAAGCTGTGAGGATTGAGCTCTTTCTTTCTTTCTCTTTTCAACTTGCGATTATTGAAGTTATGATTGTCTTCTTTTATTATGTTTGCTGCCGAAGAACGTACAAGGTGGGACTCAACCTGGCGGAGACTCTTAAAGTCGTTGTCAAAAGTTGACTGACCGGACACCATAGTATACGAAAAGACTTTAATTTAACGTGAGAGTCAGTCTAATGAATTGGTAATCTTAAGATATTATAAAGTTTTCTAATCTTTTATTATTATATAAGTGATGATGAGAACATTTTATCAACGTTATTTATACTTATTTCATAATAAAAAACGTGATTAGCGTTTTTTTAATGTTTTTATAGTAATCAATTTAGCGGTAAAGTTTAGCAAGTTTAAAACTAAAACAAATAGGGAGGATTTGGTTCACGTAATTTAATAAATTAGAAATAACAAAAATCAATAAATTAACAAAAATAACTGGATTTGAAAATTTAATAGAAAAACGTTAGTTTTCGGGTCACCGATATTATCATGCTAAAATGGATCCTCGATATAAAATTTCAGTTATTAATAAGCATTCAATAAGGGATGTTTTCTCTTAAGTGTAAATGACTAGAAACATGTATCCTAGTATTCTTATTAAACAACAACCTAGATATGATCCTAGGTTAAATTGAATGATAGCGTTACGAACTAAGAAACCAATGAACAAGATAATTCATGTACGACATGTAATTAATCAAGAAAAATATCTTCTTAGAATTTCCAACTCTAACGTAAAGAAGGTAATCATAATTGCTACTTGCGATTAACGAAACTGAACGTCATATTTCATTAATCTAGCTATTGAACGAATCAGTCCCTAGTTATGCACCTAGAAATCAATCAATTTAATTAGAAAAAGTAAATCAAAAGATATTCAGTATTTATCAATGAACAAACTTTATTGAAATATCTCACACATAATAAATGATAACACGGTTCCCCTTAACCAAGAAAATAAGTTTAGCTACTCATAATAGAATTGAAAACAAAAGAAATAACAAAGCATAAAGTCTTCATCCCTGGTCCTTCACTGAAAAATACGAAAATACTAAAGGAAGAAGTGCAAAAAACGTAAAAGACTGGAAAAGAAAACTATAGAAAATGAAATTTGTCTAAGTTAGGCTCTGTGAACAGTAATTCTCCTTCCTTTTATGCTTGATTTTTTTATTTCCCTCCTATCTTTCCTTGATTCTCATCAGATAATGTATCCTCTAATTTCAGGTGGTCAATCCCCTTGAAAGATGCCAATATAATATTTAAAGATTGTGAAAATCTCGAATTTGAATCTTGAAAATTGATCTGCAGATTTATTTCATTCTTAGACGTGCCCACGCTTAGTCACTGAATTGCTGTCAAACTTGGAATTTCAGATTTTCTTCATTCTTTTGTATCTTTTTTATTCAATTTCGTCTCTAAGGTATTGAAGATCTTCTTTAAACAATTATAAGATAATTCCATTAATTGCGGATAATAATTTCAACACATTTAAGATAATTAAGTATAAAATCAGTGCAAATTGATGACTTAACAAATTTCCCCACATCGAACCTTTGCTCGCCCTCGCGCAAACATGTCAAACCATTACACTTAGTCAATTCATCCTTCATAAGATCAAGTGCACAAAATCCATTAACTTGGACCAGTAAGATTTAAGTTGTAACACATATCATAATCGCTTTTCACCAATGTAAATAAATGATGCTTTGTTTAAATTAGTTTAAATTAGTTGATAATCTCAAGCTATTGTAAAATTTTCTAAGCTTTTATTATTACTACATATATAAGTGATGATGAAAATATTTCATTTGTGTTTGGCAAGCAAAACAAGATATTATTTATACTTACTTTATAATGAAAAACGTGAAGCTTTGTAGATCTCAGAAAATTTCACCAGTAAGGTTGTTTCGTGACAAGTCTAATTCTTGAAGGCCTTTTAGGGAATTTATCCAAAAAAAATGTGATTGACGTATTTTTAATGAAATTTTTATACACAATTGAATAATAAATTAATGAATTATTCAATATTTGAAATAACTATGAGAAATTTATACCTATGTATATTAGTTAAATTGAGTATAATTAAAATTTAGCTTAATTTTTTTAATAGTCTTAAATTTTTATTCAATATACTTATGAGAATAAATATCATTTTCAAGTTTAAACTTAACTTGTTTAAAAATTTTATTCACATTATAAGTCAATATCTTTTTTTTTAATTATATAAATTCAAAATTTTTATTTTACAAAGAATATTGATATCAAAATAATCGTTTTCTTAAGGGTTTACTTTTACTTTTAAGTTAAGGAGACATAAGCAGAAGCTAAATTCCACCAAACATTTCAAATAAAATCACTTGCAGTATTAAAGTTTACTCCAAAAGATGCAAAGCACTCAATTAACAATCTTCATCTAGTGTTGTCTCTGTACTAGTTACAACTATAGCTGTTGCTGAACTCAAATGCGGTTGCCATAATTGCAGGGCGTCAGATTTGATAATTCATGAAATCATGAAGCTTGTTAATTTGCCTATAAATTCAAGCTCGGGTTTTATAGTCGAATCTGAGTCTAAATCTTAAATTTCTTTCGCGTATAAAATAAAATTGTTTTAATTTTTTTTTGTGTTTAACTTAATTCATTCAATCTTTAAATTAGAAGAATTATGATTGAGCTTAATTTTAATTAGATAATTTAAGTTTGATTAAGTTACGAGCCATAAAATTCAATCAATTTGAGCTATATGATCTTTGCCCAATTCAACTTAGAGCCTAGCCGGAACTAAAAAAATTTTGAGTTAGATTCAAGTCATGAGTTATTCGAACCTAGCCAGGTCGTTACCATCCTATCAATTCTCCTGATATGATATAGTTGCGGTGTACCAAAAGTCTAAAATATGGTCGCGTTGTCTAGAAAATTATTAGGACCAGACTTATTCAGACATGACAACCCTTCATAACGCTAGTTCCACATAGACATCAAAAGTCAATACATTAATAAAACATGAAAACATGTTACGTTGTTTTCTCTTGTAAATTATTTTTGTTGAATTAGAATTAAATTCAAGAAATGAAAAAAAATATGTTGACTTGACTTTAATTATAAAAAATAATTAATGAAAAGTTTGAATTCTTTCACCAAAATTTAAAATTTTGTTTTTAAAAAATAAAAATAAAAATATTGGTCAAAATAATTAGAAATTTTAATTCTACTGTCTAAAATAATTAGAAAGATCCATAACTCTTTTTTTCTTTAATATTTGAAGGCAGTCTATAATCAAAAGTTAAATTTCACGAATCAATCCAAATAAAACCGTTAGCAGGATTAATAAGTGTTTTTATCAATTCTTGAAAGAAAACTACAATGCAGGATTAAGGATTAAGCTACTTCTTCCTAAATCAGCAAAAACCAAAGCTTGTTCAGAAGGGCAAGTTGCTTAGAACATGCCAAATATTCAATTTACCATCTTCAACTAGATTTCTCTCCGTACTAATTACAACCATTGCTGTTGCTCAAATACGATGAAGCTGCCATTTTTGTGCCTGGAGTTGTGGAGTGCTTGTTTGGAAGGTATACTGAGTGAGGAATGAAGAAGGAAACTTGATACCGTTAGGAAGGTACAAAATGACTGAGGTTGCTTATGAAAAATGGAACCTGGCCAGACAACCTGTTTATGTCTAAATGTAATGCTAGCAAGTTGGATAACATTCCAAGTTCAGAGGGATTGGAACCAGTTAAAAGGTTGTCCTCCATAGATAAAACACTTCCAATGAAACAACAAAGTTATTGTCACTAATTTCAATTAATTCCAGTTTAGAAGCATTGCCAAATAAATTTGGGATTGATCGGAAGAATGTATTACTGCCATTTCACTCCATCTCTTTTGAGCAGTAAGATTCTGAAATTTTCCTGGGGTATTTAGAGCAATAAGGTGTTAAGATCACCTGGTAATGCTGAAGCGTCCAACCATTTTTGAACATTTCATCAGTCCGTCATCTTACTTTCCTTTTGATCTTGAGGAAATTTGAAAACCATATATTTTGAAAATCATCCGAAGATCCGCACATAGCTGGATCTTTGGATGATTTTTTTTGCTCATCTCTTCTGTGTTGAAGAGATTAGATGGAGATAAAGCTAATCTCTTCCAGTCACGAATCCATTCGACACTACTGTTGCGGGTTTTATTCTTCCGCGTTTTCTTCTCTGCTGCGTGTTTTTCTCTGCTGCGTGTTTTGTTCATTCTGAACTTCGTTGTGCTGCGACGTTTTGGCTTGGTCTGGTGCCGTGTTTTGCTCTGCGTTTTACGTTTTGGCTTGCTCCTTTACGCTGTGTGAGTCGTTTTGGGCTGCTCATGTTGGCTGCTCCTGCTGCCGCGTTTTGGTGATATTTCCCTGCGGTTCCGCGTTTTGCCTTTGGACTCTACGTCTGCGTGTCGCTGTTCTTAACAGGAGATGTGAAAGTTCTACGTACTTTTAAGGAACAAGCACTAACAGGAGAATGTTTGAAGCAAATTCTTGCAGCAGTTAAACGACTTACATCTATAACACGAGTACTTTTGAATATTGTCACAAACATTTCAGAAGTTCCTGTAGGTTGTAACTCTTGCAAGTTATGATACTTTAAAGATACTATAAAGAGTAATACTTCTATCAAAGTTGTTGGCAATTGGAAAACTATTGCTATAAACTTTATTTTATTATAATAATTTTCTGAAATGTCACATAATTATGGTGTAACAAAGAATTATGTTATACCAGACTTGCTGAAGTAGAAGATTGCACAGCATCATATTCATTTTACTTTTCGCTTTTGGATACTGGGCTTAGCCCACAATCATAAATATACTTATACCCTTGAATTATAATACATCAAGCCATTATCGTATTTATACTATTCATATTATATGTTATAAAAAAATCTTAAATTTTGCTCAATTTTATAATTATAACTCAAACTTTAAAAAATGATACATGTCAGCCAAAATAAAAAGAACAAATGTGAATTAACGAAACCACTTTAACGCCTTGTGCATCACATCAAATGTCAGTAGAATAGTATACAAGGGGAACTAGTCTCAACTCCCCTATTGATGATCTTCTAATTCTTCCCATGTTTTCCTTTGAAACATTGCAAACAAATACATACACAGAGTAATATCAGGTTACTCTCTTTGCCTAAATTTTAATATAAAACAAAATATTTAAATAAATAAATAAATGAAATTATAAATATAGGTGAAAATTAATGATTGGAACATATAAGGGGGAGCTTGGTTCATAAAGGAGAATGTGAATGAATACGGTGAGGAATGAGAATGAATGTAATCATTATAATTACGATAGTTGATTAAAATAAAGGAATAATTACCATTATTTAATATAAAACAAAATATTTAAATAAATAAATAAATGAAATTATAAATATAGGACAAAATTAATGATTGGAACATATAAGTTTTATAAAAATTTATTAAAGAAAAATTTAATGTAAAATTTTCTTTTATATTGTGATAAAATTATATCAATTAAAAATATAAATTATTAGTCAAGAGTCAGATTTGAAACATACCATAAGAATTGAATTTATTTTTCCTGCTTTCTATTCATTTAATTTCAAAGTATTGACGAATATCAATAAATGAAAATTAAATTTATTAAAGGATTCTAAAAATTATGTCGATTAATAATATAAATTATTGGTCAAGAGTAAACTCTGAAATAATTGATTTTATTTTTTTCACCTATACATTTTTTAATTTTAAAATCTTGTTGATAAATGAGTATGTATAATTAGAATGAAGTATTTGTTTATTGTGGTAAAAAATATTACAAGAGAAATTTTAGCATCCATTTAATTTCCATTCATCATTTACAAAGTCAGTTAACTAAAGTGATCACTTTATCATCACAGAAATTTCTGATGTTAAATGACAATGACATGATGAATTATTGTTCAAGAAATAAATCTACTCCGAACTCAGTCAACTAAAGTGATGACTTTAGCATCACAGAAATTTCTGTGATGACTAATCTGAGTTTTTTGTCTTTTAATGACCACTAATTTATTTAGAACAAATGAAGATTATGTAAGATCGACAATGTCGAGTGTACTGCATGACTTGGAAATTCCTTTCATGACTAATCTGAGTCTTTTATCTGTTATCTTTTCAGGTAACGTGTAGAACGGAGAGCATTCCTTCTTCACGTCAGAGGAAATATTGGACTCGACCATCGTTAATTTTTATTGACAAGCTTAACAAATTCCTTGACTCTTCTATCAATGATATGATATGATATACGGTTCAAGAAGTCAAGTGGGGTTATTGGAAGAACAAACATGGTTGGACCACTTGGGGAGTGAGTAATGATCCCAACATGTAGGGATGAATTATTGTCTTTGAAGTCAAGTCTACTCCAAATATGCATAGAAAAATCAGTATCAGAACATCTATATCAAAAGAGAAATTACCAAGTCATGGTACCAACTTATTTAACACTGCAACTTGTAAAATGACAACTGTTTTTGTTCCATATAACAAGTTTTAGTTAGATTATGATTTGTTTGCCTTGTGCCTCACAGACTATATAGCCATTAATACGTTTGTGAAGAATTAGTTTATATTTTTCTCTAAATTTAAAATTCTTTATAACTTTTTAAAGTTTTTATCAGTTTATTTTTAATAATATTTAGATTTTAATAATATACAATTTTGTAATACATTCATAACTTATCATTTCTTTAAGAAACTATTATTATATACTCTATGTAATATATTTAATTAGTATATTAAATTACTTTTTTTAACTTT
>JAOTJB010027381.1:0-10566 GCA_027123815.1 Erythroxylum minutifolium
TGATTTCATTGCAGAATTGTTCATTGCCCACTCAGATACATTTTTTATTCATAACTAATTAACTAGTAATTTTGTATTAAAATAATTAAAATTTTAGTGAAAATATTATATATATTTCAATATTAAAAGATATTTTTAAAGCAATTTAAAATACTAAAAATATTTTTAAAATAAATTAAATTGTGAGGTGTCTTGTAATCATAAACATATTTAAAATATCAAAAAAATTAGTTAGTTTTATAACTAAAATTTAAGATTTTAAATAAAAATTATTATTAAAATTTAAAAGTAATTTTAGATATAATAATTATTCGATAAACATATTTAAAATTTAAATATTTAAAAATAATTATTTCTAAAACTAAAAGTCCTAAAGTATCAAATATTTATTTATAAATAATAAATTTATTTTAAAACTAATATATATCAATAAATAAAATTAACAGAAGGTGTAAACAAATATTTAAGAAAAAATTGTGATATGTGAACTAAGTCCTACTCTCAACTTTGCATTCCAAGTCCAAACGAAGACATCATGAACCTGAGTTGACAAATTGGGCCGAGAGGATCCTGCCCATTAGTGGATTTTTACTGTTATTTATTGTTGGACTTTAAAGCTAGATGGAAAGTTTCGACAAAATAAAAATAAATAAATTTTAATTAAAAATATTTTTAATTATTCAAAAAATATTTTTTAATTTTAGGAGTTAATTATAAAAAGCTTTTAAATATTTCACAAATTTTCAAGTATAGTCTAAACTTTAGATAGTGACAATTAAATACTTAAAATTTTAATTTTTCTCAAATATAGTCCAACATTAATTTCTCCACTAATAGAGCTAACGTAGCAAACCACATTAGACATGTTTTTTGACACGTAAGATGTCAGGTATAATGTATAAACATGTCATAATTTTGGAAATTTTAATTAATTAATATTAATAAAATAATTTAAAAAAGATGAAAAAATTCTTAGCCTTAACCCATATAGTTTCACCAATCGCAGAAGTAAGATATCTTTGGCTACCGTTTATTCACTCACCACTTTTCCCACTGTTAACTCACCACCTTGCTCACCGTCTGCAAACTCACTTGCTCACCGTCTGTGAGCCTACTTGCCCACCGTCTCCTTGCTAACTAGCTCTTTTTGGCACGCCAATCTTGCCATTGTTTGAAAACATTTTTTTTCCTCTTTGCATGCGATTAAAAGTATGCCTTCTCGTTGTTTTGATTTTTTTGTTTCATCTTTGATTTACTGTGCTTAGTATCATTCCTCTTGTAGGCACGCTATACATTTGTATTTTAGGCTTTTACTCTTTTATAAGACTAGTAGTATGAGATTAGAGGAATTTATATTACAAATAGTTGAAAATGTGGATTCTATATTACGGTTATTTTGCATATCAAATGGGCGCGAAGAACCATTCTACTGCCATAGGAAGCTTTGATGGACAGATAAGAATTTAGAGTATGCCACCAAACTAAACTACAAGTATACTTAAACTTATCGAGTTCATAATATGATTGATGATTTTTGTACTCTTAATATGCATTAGTCTCAATGTATGCCATTAGTCTAACCACTGGAGCTTTTCTTGGAACAATGATTGAGATCAAATTAAAAAGAAGGTTATGTTTCTGAATCATATATTAAATATTACCATATAATTCTAACAATTTATTTATATTACTAGGTGCATTGTTATATAAAACCCTTAAATATTTGGTTTGGAAAGCATTGTCTTACCTCTTGAAGTAGTTTATGTTAAAACTATCCTAATTTCAAATCTTGAATGTTATATATAAACAAATATTTGGCTCACTATAAGCATCAAGTTTAATAAAAAGATATAAATATAATGAGCTTATTGTTGAAATTTCTAATAAAAATTGGACCAT
Organism: Erythroxylum minutifolium; assembly: GCA_027123815.1. Classification (NCBI taxonomy): domain Eukaryota; kingdom Viridiplantae; phylum Streptophyta; class Magnoliopsida; order Malpighiales; family Erythroxylaceae; genus Erythroxylum; species Erythroxylum minutifolium. The sequence goes on from JAOTJB010027381.1 coordinate 1,900, forward strand.
AGCATCCATGTTCATGTGATAATAAGACCATGGGAGTATAAGACTACCGTATGAAGTGATATGCTATGTGAACCAAAAGGCATGTTGAAGTGTTATCTATTATTGGTTTGAACCTTGATGGAGCCTTTATACCTTCTAGTGAATAAAAAGAAAGTAGTTGAGTTTAGTTGTGTTATATTCATATCCCTAATATAGTTGCACAAATAATAAGAAAAAGGAAAACATGTGCTTGAACTATTATCTTATTTGCTTATAATCAAAGTGAGCATTAGTTAGATCTTTTGCTCTACATACCAATCGACCTTTTCTGAATTCATTGATTTTTCTATTTTGTCATCTATTGTTCAAGCTTATAAAACCAAGTTATTAACCCCTTAAGTGCACAATAATTAATGTTATGGAGCTTAATCACTACTTGACTTACTCTTATCATCCAACTGTTTTTCTTGGAAAGAATTTTTTTATTCTATTCTAGTCAACAAAATATAGCACACTAAATGTTTTAAGTTAGGCATCAACCATTAATGTAGTTAAGGTTCCTCAATGAAATTTGCTCATATAATGTACTTTAGAATAATTTGATGGTCTTTAAATAGTTTAAAGCATATTTTAATAACCAATATTCTCTTAACTTCACATGCTTTTCAGATGATTCACACTAGTTAGTTGAGCTGTCAAGATAAGCTTTTCCTACCCTCTATGTCACCACTATTATCATATTAGGTAATTTATGATTAGGATTATCATAATATCAATTGATGTTTGTCTCTTGTAAATTATCTTATTCATCCATTAAGTTTTTATTAATTACACTCACCACATATGGGTCATTTGGCTTCCATTGCTTCAAATTTGCATCTTATCTAATTTATTTTGTTTAATTAAAAACTAATAATATAATTAATTGTTTTGTAAATGTTGGTCAATTTTGAATTTCATTATGGTGGGGGTGTTAGAAAAACATGATAATTAATATGTTTGGGGTATGATTAAAAGAAAGAAAGATATAGGTGTTAATGAACTTAGCATGCTAGTCCTTAAAAGAGTGTCTAAAGATAAAGCACGTAAAGTAATATCTATGTTTAACAAATTTCTCAATAAGTCGATGAGAAGCTTGATAAGTCGATGAGAAGCTTAAAGGAGTTAAGCTTCTAACATGATAAGAACGTATTGACAATGCTCAATTGCGTGGAAGAATTAAACTGCCATAATGTTGAATTTTATTACAAACATGGATATGAGCATCCTACAACAGATGGAAAAGAATATGATTGTGATATTAACAATGAATTTAATGCTAATATAGAGCATAATATAAGTATGAATGACGAGGGGTTGCTCTAATTTGAAGTAGAACAAGATGATGATTTCATTGTTATACAGATAAGTGAATTTGGAGATGATTCGGTTAATAATGAGTTATTTGAAATTGATGATGAAGAATATATTATTGCGAGAATAAATGAGAGGAGATCTTTCAAGACTGTATATAATAGGTATGAATGTGACAATGTTGTGGATAGGGTTAAAGCTAGTGGAAAGGATTGCAATGAAGATGGTGATTATTCTAAAGATACACAAAGACAATAAGGAAGTTCACATAGTTGGTTTAGTGACTACGTGGATAATGATGATGAAGTTTAATCACCGGTTTGTAGCAATGATGAAGCGTTTTTTCCAAAGAAGAAATACATTAACTTTAATACAAAGATAGATATAAAGGATTTTAAGTTTGAAATTGGTATGCAGTTTAAGGATAATAAGTAGTTCAGGGAAGCAATAAGAAACTATGCAATTACTAATAATATGATGTTTTAATGGCGTAAGAATGGAGGCTATTTATAAGCCACAATATCCATTTCAAGTGTATGCTAGCTGGATTGGAAATGAAAAGACATTTGCTATTAAGATCATAAAAAATCAAGTATAATTGCAGGAAAGTGCAAAGAAACAAGCAAGCTAGCAGGAAATGGATAGAAATGAATTCTTACAAAAGTTTAGGAGGAACTCGAATTGGTTAATTATTAAGATGATGGATGATCTTTAAAGAAAATATGCACTACAGGTGACTCAATCCCAATGTTATAGGGCTAAATAGGAAGATATTGTCATGCTACAAGGATCTGTAGAAGGTCATTATGCCATGTTATGGTCTTATAGGCAAGAGTTACAATGAGATGCTAAAGATAGGCAGTATATTATTCAAACTGAACTTGAAGAATAGTCTGGATACTCAATGTTTAAAATGTTTTATACGGGATTTAGTGCTTTAAAGTATGGTTTTATTCGTGGATGTAGGGAAAAAAATTACTAAATGAATGTTTTCTGAAGACATTCCTTGAAGGTGCTTTATTAGCTGCAATTGGTCATGATGAAAATAATCAAACGTTTCCTATATCTTAGGATATGGATGAGGGAGAAAATTACTTATACTGGAATTAGTTTTTGAACATTCTTACTGAAGATCTAAATAAAAGTAGGAATGCATGGACTTTTGTAAGCATTCAGTAGAAGGTAAACTTTAAATATCTATACATGTAATGTTCATTTCTTTATGTGCTTTGAGTTCTTCAATTTATGTTACCTTACTTTTTAATTTCAGGGTTTTTTCGAGGCATTAAATAATCTCTTCCCAGAAGCTAAGCATAGAAAGTGTGCCTAATATGTCTATGCAAATTGATCTAATGTACATAAAGGCCACACATATAAGGTTTTATTTTGTTAAGTGGTGAGTCGCATAATCAAAGTGGAATTTGATGAGGTAATAAATCGGTTGAAGACTATTTCAAAAAAGGCCTATGATGATTTCAAAATTAAGATACCAAAGAATTTTATAAAGGCATTTACGAGAATAAGACCAAAGTGTGAAATTGTTCAAAAAAACATATAAGAGACATTTAATGGATTCATTTGTGAAGTTTGTACAAAAAGCTTGATCAATATGTTAGAAAATAAATATATTTCCTTCATCACTAAGATACATTAAAAAAGAGATATAATGCTTAAATCCACAAACGATACATGCCTAAAAGTGAGGAAGAAAAGAAAAGTTACATAATGGGAAGCAAGGCACTGTAACTAAGACTAATAGGAATTTGAAATTTGAAGTCACGCTTTTTACAGACAAGTTCATTGTTGATTTACAAGCACAAACTTGTCAATGTAGAGTTTAATTTTTAATAGGAATTCCATACAAGTATGATGTGGAATATAAATATATCATATCATAGGGAGGATATTGTTGCTTATGTCAGTCAATAATATAAGAGTGAATGTTATTTGAATAGTTATCAATATATTGTAAAACTCATTAGTGGTCCTAAATTTTGTCCAAAAACTAAAAATCTACAGCCAATATTAACACCATTGATCAGGAAGATGCTTAAAAGACCTAAAAAGGCAAGAAAAGGGATAAGACTTAAGAATCACAAAATTTGAACAAGGTTGAAGTAGTTATCAAATGCCATCATTTTTATGAAGTTGGTCACAATATAAAAGGATGCAAAAATAAGGATCAACCTTTAAGGCAACCTGAAATTAGCAAGGTGATTATTGGTTTTTGTTTGTCTTTATTTAAATTGTGGATTAAATGTCAATTTATTCATCACAAAGTATATAGATATATGTTTTATGGCAGCGAAAAAGAGGAAGGCCACCAAAAAATGAAGTCCCTTCATCTAATATTGGTAATCATCCAGTTCGAGGACCCATACAATCAATATCTATTGGTTCAAATATTGTATCCTTCTTATTAAGAAGGGAGAAGAGGATGGTTAGTGAATATTATTCTACAAGTTATTTAACATCACAATTGCTTATATTTGTATAGGATAGAGGATATTAAGCGACATTTGGGAAAGTTAGTGGTAATACTTAATTTACAATTTGTCACTTAGATACATCTTTACACTACTTACAAGTAATTATATTGCATTTTTTAATATTCTGCTTTTTGTATTTTATGCTTTATAGATGAGTGGAAGTCAATGTCAAGTGGTCGAACCTCCAATTAATAATGCAATAATAACTCAAGCTTCCTAAAATATAAATGGCACTAACATAAAATGTTATTTGGTTACATTAATTGGATCTATCTCTTTTGTTTTGAAATTATTTTGGTGCTTAAATGGTTCAATTAATATTTGTTTGGTTTTTGGAGGTAAAATGTGGAGATTACATCAAATTGGAGTATTATTTGTCAACATCAAGAATTTTAAAAAAGGTGGATAGATTACTGCAATGGGTAAGGCAAGATCATGCCTAATGTCAAATTTACTCCAAGATTTTTAATTTAATTAGGAAACTTATCTCAATTCCTATTATGTAGGGATTTGGATATATTTTAGAAGGGAATCTCTACAAGATAGAAGGAGCCTAACTTTTGAATAGGAAGAGAGGAGAAAAACATGCTCTTTACTGCTTCATATCTCCTATTTTCGTTTCTTTGTAGTTTTCTTTTCATCTTCTATATTTTCTTTTATTTTTGGTGTTGGAACTAAAGCCATGAGTGGCTAAATCCAAATATTTTGATTTAAGGGGATTCAAAACTCTAATTTTAACTTTGTGAGGTTTTGTTCTAAACTTAGATTCATGTTTTAATTTAAGTATTTCTTATTTTACGTCCTTATATTTCATGAATAATGAATACTAATTAGCCAACAAATTAATTTGATGTTAATTATTCTATAGCTATTTATAAAGTTTAGTAATTTGTAATTTTTATAAAGTATTGGTACAAGTAGCAAATAAGTTATTTACAAATTTGCATATTTGACTTATGAGAAACAAGAAAACTAAATTGAATAGTTGTAGCTTTCTCAATTATATAATTAAAGTTTGATATTTTTCAGTAAACTTGTTGCTATCATTTTATTGATATGGAATGCTATCATGCTCAATCAATTAGTGGTAAGTTTTGGTTTAAATATTGAGTTTTAAATAATTAATTTTAGAAAAATTGATACTTATTATAGCTATCCTAATATGTTTCGGATTAACTGCTTGAATTATGAAAATTATTCTTTTTAGACTAATGATCAATGTTACAATTTGATGAGATCCTTCCTTTGAATTGGAATTAAGTACCCTAAAAATTCTCACTTTTATACCTAGTTAATTTATTTTAATTTCTTGGTAAATTTAGTTTATTAGTTAATTAATCATAAACCCCATTTTGCTTTATCAATTAAAATTAAGAAACTAGTTTTTAGTTCTCTTAGGATTTAACCTAGTTCTATAAGAGTTTTTAAATGTTGGGGTATATTTTGAATTAAAATCTGATTTGATTCACTTACTCACTATTTTTCATGGTCTTATAGGTGAAGATCCATATAAACACTTGAAAGAATTTCATGTTGTTTACTCTAAAATGAAGCCATAAGGAGTAATAGAAGAGTAAATCAATCTTAAAGTCTTTATATTCTTATTGAAAGATAAGGTAAATGATTGACTATATTATCTTCCATTTGGCTCAGTGACAACATAGAATGAGATGAAAAGGATATTCCTAAATAATTTCTTTCCTACATCACAAGTAACCAATATCATAGAGGAGATATGTAGAAAAAGACAATTCACCTAAGAAATATTGTATGAATATTGGGAGAAGTTTAAGGAGTTATGTGTTAGTTGCCCATACCATTAGATTCTTGAGCAATTTTTGATTAAGTACTTTTATGAAGGGCTATTATGAATGGATAGGAGTATGATAGATGCAGCTAGTAAAGGAGCTTTAGTAACCAAAACACTATAAGTAGCCAGACAATTAATATCAAATTTAGTCAAAAATTCTTAACAATTTGGGACAAAGATGGATGGAGCTATTAAACACGTGAATAAGGTAAGTAATACTAACCTTGAGGATAAAATTTTGATTTAACTACTCTAGTTTGTCAAATGGTTGTAGGTCAATTGCAATTAGCACGAGTGTGTGGGATATGTTCATTCCCTAGACATCCTATAGATATGTGCCCTATATTGCAACAAGACTCCCTTCAAAAAGCTAACGCAATAAAAGGATTCTAGTCATCCTTAATGGAAATATGATCCATATTATAATAATTATAATCTATGGTGGAGAGGTCACCCAAACTTTAGCTATAAAAATCAAAGAGGATAATAAAGATACCAACCTCACAGTTTCAATAGACAACCTCAAGCGACTACGTATGCTCAATATCAATCTTCAAATTTAAGTATATCTTTAGATGAAATTTTTATGGCACTTGCTACTAATTCTCAACAATTTCAAAAGGAAAGAAGTGGTAAGCCTTCAGAACTTAGGACAGTAGATCACTCAATTTGCCACCTCTATTAGTAAATTGGAAGCTCAGGAATTAAAAAAAACCTTAAAAATTAATGGTGAATCTTAAGAAGAAAGCATATGCAATGATATTGAGAAGTGGGAAGGAAATGCAATTTGGATCTTCCTTACTAATAAAGGTAGAAAAGCATGAAGAAAGAGTGAAGAAAGATGAAGTTCTAACTTAAGATGCATATAAGGTATAATCTAATTTTTCTTTATCTATATCATCTAATACACGTGCATCTCCTTTCCCTTGTAGGTTGGCTAAATCAAAAGAAGAGGAATATGAAAGAAAGATCTTAGAAACCTTCAGAAAGGTGGAAATCAATATACCACTTCTAGAATCCATCAAAAAAATTCTAAAATATGCAAAGTTATTGAAAGAACTATGAACAAATAAAAGAAAGATAAAGGATAAAGAGATAATAATTCTAGGTAAGAATGTATTAGCTATGATAAATAGGAAATCACTGAAAAATATACAAAGATCCAGGTATGTTTACTTTCCCTTGTGTCATTGGTGATAAGAAAATTAAGTGTGCCATGCTAGACTTAGGTGCATCTATTAATTTCATGCCATACTTAATTTAACAAGCTTTAAGTTCGAATTCTTTGAAAGAAACTAATGTTATTATTGAGCTAGCTTATTGCTCTTATGTGCATCCTATTGGTGTTATAGAAGATCTTTTAATCCAAGTTAACAATTTGTTATTTTCAGTGGACTTTTACATCTTGAAAATAGACGGAGATAGTGATGAACATTCATCTTTGATTTTGTTAGGAAGCCACTTATAAAGACAACTAAAACAAAAATTAATATGGATGAGGGTACTATTTCTGTTGAATTTGATGGAGAAATTGTGAAGTTAAAATTTTTGAGGCAATGAACTACCCCAATGATTTTCACTCCATATATCATATGGATATTAAGATTCAACTGTGAAGAATATTTTTAAAGAAGTAAGCGTTAATGATGAGTTGGAGTTTGGTGTTAAACTAGAAGTAACTGAGCAAGTTGATGAAACTTGTAAAGTCATAGAATCATTGTTAGTGATGTTAATAGATTCGAACAATGAAGTCTCTTTATCCAATATTTGTAGTTGTCCAGTTCGAGCACTTGCACAATTAATATTTACATACTCAAATACTACATCCTCTATCTTAAGAAAGGAGAAGTGTAACATCTGGTCTCCGGATCTTGCTTAGGGTTAGAATCCTATATCAAGCATTGCATATACATTCATAACATTAGCATTCATACACAAATTCTATTTTGGTACACATTACAAAGATAGTATATGCACTCAATTGACTAATTCAAGGGTATGAAAGATTTTAAATAAGTATGATGTGATTGCAAGATTGTGTGTTATTTATGTCTAGAATTTTTTTGATGGATTAAAATTATTTCATTGGGAATTTATTGTTATAATTGAGTAATTGATGAGGTGATATGTGCATCTAGTCTAAGAAAAATCTTAAAGAGCAAGACAAATTGATATATGGGAATTTAGGTTGATTAGGCCTATGAAATGGTGATATATGGCATTAAGAATAAGTGACAAATGGCTCTGTTAAATGGAAGACAAGTAGCATGAGTATAATTGCGACAAGTGGCTCTTTAACATTGTGACAAATGGCACCTTAGACTTGTGACATATGGAGCAATAGAATGGTGATATGTGTAGCTTTACAAATGATGACACATGTAGCCTTATAATTGGTGACATGTGTAGCCTTACAATTGGTGAAATATGTAGCCTTATAATTAGTGACATATGGAGGATTAAATGAGTTACATGTGGAGTCTAAAGTAAGTGAGACATGGTCTAATAGAATAGCAACATATGGACTAATAGAAGGATGACATATGTACCAATAGAATGGTAACATATGGACCAATGGAATGGTGACACATGGATTAGTTGACCTTCTTGAATTTTCTAGAGAAAATAAATGAAAATTTAATAAAAGTGAGAGTAAAGAGAAGGAAAAACGAAAATGGGAAGAGAAGGAGAGAAAACGGGAAAGAGAAGAGGAGAAGGAAAGAAGTTACCAAGGTAAGTCAAAATTCTGGTTTCAATTTCATCTTTCTTTTTTGATATGTTTTTCATATCCTTAGAGCACGAATTTGAAGAAACTCAAAGAATGAAAGTTGTAGGTATAAGTCTTAACTTGAACACTGTTAAAGTGGCTTAAGGAAATAGGGATTAGATCTTGAGTTATGTTTGTTTTCCTAATACTGCCTGTGATAAACCCCTGTACAGGACCCTTGTATTAATTCCTGATATTGAGGACCTTAGAGTCAGAATTAGTGAAAGTATAAAATGATTATTGATGTCCTATTAATGCTTCCATGAAAT
>JAOTJB010027420.1:0-10566 GCA_027123815.1 Erythroxylum minutifolium
ATGTGTGTGAATATACAATGATGCATGAGCATGCAATGTACTTCTAATTTCTCACAGTACACTCAATTCACTATTCTAGGGTCTAGCCTCGAACATGGGATGTTACTGTCTACCTCTTTGATACAATTTGTTAGGCAGAAGTTTCCTATTTTCGTAAAGAAAATTCCTAAAGGACATATCAACAACAATAGCTATATAGAGTACGATAGAATTCCTTAGTAAGGTCATTTAGCAAGTTCTCTTGAGGATGATTCCCATACAGCTATTTCCAAAGTTGGAGAAGCGTCTATAGGTAAAGCATCATATCCATATTACCACTTCCTACTTCTAATATAATGGAAGTTGAAGAATGTAGTCACCTTCCATTTACTTTTATTATAGATAAAATATATGTCCCTCTGTATAAGAGAGAAGATATACCTATGACCCCTCCTCGCTTTGAGTTGCCTCTCAACAAGTGCTTAGTTATGGTCATAAGCTCGACCCTTGTCAACCGATATTAACCAATGTATGGTGGAGCTTTAAGCTCCATCACCTCCACGTTGTGAATCTAAAATCCCTTAAAGTAAGGCTTGAGACGATGTCCATTGAATTTAAACTCTTTCCCCATCTTGGCACTTCTGATCTCCACTGCTCCATGGGGATATACCTGGGTAAGCTCAAAGGGACCTATCCATCAGAGCATAACTTACCTGGAAATATTTTGAGGCGTGAATAATATAAAAGTACTTTCTGTCCTACCACAAATGTCTTCCAAGAGATGTTGCGATAATGGAATGCCTTATTCTTCTCCTTATAAATATAGGCATTCTTAAATGCTTCATGTCGCAACTCTTCGAGCTCTTGCAACTGTAATATTCTGTGGGCACCAACAACTTTTGACTCCATTTTACACTTCTTGATTGCCTAATAAGCTTTGTGCTATAGCTCTACTAAAAGGTTGTACGGTTCCCAAAAACAAGCCTAAATGATGACATCCCTATTGGAGTCTTGTATATAGTCCTGTATGCCCATAAGACGTCGTTGAGGCGTAAACTCCAATCCTTCTTGTTGGGACTAATTGTGTTCTCTATGATAGACTTGATCTCTCAGTTAGACACCTCAGCCTAACCACTTGTCTGCTAATGATAAGTAGTTGAGACTTGATGCATCACTTGATATTTCTTTAGATATTTCTTTAGGAGGCCCTCGATCGTTCGGTTGCAAAGTGAGTCCCTTTGTCGTTGATGATGGCTTGTAGGACTCAAAACCTAGAGAAAATTTTAGATTTCGAGAAATTTGCAACCACTCGAGAATTGTCAGTTCGGGTTGCTTTTGCTTCCACCCATTTTGACTCATAATCAACTGCAAGCAGTATATATTGAAATCCAAACGATGAGGGAAAAGGACCCATGAATTCCATGCCCCAAACATAAAAAATCTCACAAATTAATATAGGGGTTTGATGCATTTCCCTATGGGAACCTAATTTACCTGTGCGCTAATAGTTGTCACAACTCCTACAGAAATCATATGCATTTCAAAATAAAGATGGCCAGTAAAACCCACACTCTAGAACCTTGCAAGCTGTCCGCTTTGGGCCCAAATGACCTCCACATGTATAAGAGTGACAAAATGCCAAAATAGAAAGAAATTCACTATCAGGTATGCACCGTTTGTTGACTTGATCAACACAAAATCACCACAGGTAAGGGTCATCTCATACATAAAACTTTGCTTAGCTCTTCATCCTCTCTTTCTGTGACTTTGTGAAATATATAGGGAATTTATGAAAAACCAAGAAATTCACTATATCAGTGTACTAGGGAGCTGTCAACTATACTGCATGTAGCTACTCATATAGAAAATCATCATTAATAGGGCCCGTGTCAGCACCATGCTCTATTAAGCAACTCAAATGATCTGTTACTCAGTTCTCTGAGCTTCTCTTATCCTTTATCTCCACATCAAACTCCTGAAGTAGGAGTATCCAATAGATAAGCATTGAATTTGCCTCCTTCTTTGCTAGTAGGTACTTCAAAGTTGCCTGATCAAAATAAAAAGTAATCTTAGTACCTAATAAATAAGACACAAACTTATCCAAAGCAAAAACTACTACAAGAAGTTCTTTTTTTGTGGTGGTGTAATTTGCTTGGGAATCTACCCCACTCTCTAACCCAAAACTGCTCCAATGGCATGGTTAGAGGCGTCTCACATATGCTACAATGGTAAACTCTAATCAGGAGGTTGTAAGATGGGTCCAGTAATCAACTTCTCTTTTAGAGCATCAAATGCCTTCTTGCACTGCTCTTCAAAAACAAACTCTTTATCATTTTGAAGCAACCTACATAATGGATGTGCAACCTTGGGAAAGTCCTGAATGAACCTACAATAAAACCTTGTATGGTCAAGAAAAGATCAAACTTCCTGCACAGAGGTGGGGTAAGGCAGAGAAGAGACAAGATCTGTGTTAGCTCTATCAAACTCAATACCCTTAGCAGAAACCACTAAAACTATCCCTTATTGCACCATAAAATGGCGCTTTTCATAATTAAGAACTATGCTTGAAAGAAGTACCAAAATGAAGTGATCTAGGCATTGTTCAAATGAATCCCCATGTATAGTAAAGTCATCTATGAAAACTTCAATGATTTTCTTAAGATAATCAGAAAAGATACTTACCATGCATCTTTAAAAGGTAGTAGGGGTGTTGTACAATCTAAAAGGCATCCTTCTGTAGGCAAAGGTGTCATACGGGCATGTAAAAGTTGTCTTCTCCTGGTCCTCCGGAGCAACATCAACTTGAATATATCCTAAATAACCATCAAGAAAATAATAGTAAGCACGACCAGGAAGACGTTCTAACATCTTATCAATAAAGGGTAGGGGAAAGTGGTCGTTTCTACTCATTAAGTTAAGTTTGTGATAATCCACACAAACTTGCCATCTGTTCTACACTCGAGTCGGATCTATCTCTCCTCTCTTATTCTACACAACTGTAATGCTCAACTTTTTGGGAACCACCTACAAAGGACTTACCCATTTACTGCCAGAGATGGGGCATATGACTCCCACATCTAGTAACTTAATCACTTCCTTCTTCAACATCTCCATCATTGGTAGGTTGAGATGTCTTTGCACTTGACAGACTGGGGTAGCTCCTTCATTAAGAAAAATCCTATGCATGCATAAAGAAGGACTAATATCTTTAATATCTGCAACCGTTCATCCCAATGTCATCTTATACTCCCGCAACACACTAATGAGCTTTTCTTCTTGCACCTTTGTAAGATCACTTGCGAGGATAACTGGAAGTGTTTTGTTGGTGCCTAGATAAGTGTACTTGAGGTGAGTCAGTAAGGGCTTCAACTCAACTTTTGGTTCCTACATAATAAAAGGTAGCGATCGATTAGTACTAACAGAAAATTATAAAATATGAGGGACATACTTGCTAAAAGGACTTGTCTCAAGTGCCCAAATTGCTTCCTTTAGGTTCTCTCTCAACTTGAACTTACTTTGCCAATATCCAGGCATCTTTTGGTCCAGTGGGGTAGTCAAGGCTACCTGGGGTCACCTGTAGAAAGAAGAGATCATTGCTCTACCAAAGAGTTAAAAATATCTACTTTGGTGACTCATAATCTGATGGATAATGCATGGCATCAAAGTTATTAAAATGAATGACCTCGCCATAGAACTCTATAGTCAACATCCCATTGTGTACATCAATTTTTGTTCGAGATGTCTTTAAGAATGGCCTTCCTAATAAAATTATTAAAGGGTTCAAAGAGCTCTCATCCTGCATATTTAACACATAAAAATTTGCAGGGAAAACAAGCTCATTAACCTACACAAAACATCCTCGATAACCCCTCAGGGTATGTTTTAGATCTGTCAGCTAATTGAATGATCATAGGTGTGCATTAGGATATGTTTTTATAGGTAATTGACATATGTTTTCTAGCATAATTGTTGATTATTGTTATAGTTTAGGATTCATTTTATATGTTTTCATTAAGTTTGATTTTTATTGTTGTTCTTTTTTGTTTGATGTTAATTAAGGGAAAGAGTTGACTATTTTTATGTAGGAAGAAGGAAGGAGCAACTTGGAGGGTGAACTAAAGATCAAAGAGTAGAAGAAATGAGGTATGCATCTGTGACAAATTCCCACGTTCATGGGAATCATGCAAATTCCCAAGTCATATGGGAATTACAGAAGAAAATGAGAGATGCGTCTGTGGCAAATTCCCACAAACATGGGAATTAAAATCGGACGCAATCTGTGAGGCTTCATTAAACTTAGAATTTTTGGACTATAAAAAGGGAATTAAGCCTCCATCTTCAGAAAAGACAACGCCCACCTGTGGAAACATCATCCTTTAGTGAAGAACACATGTTTAGGGCATTGAGGAAGGATTGAAGACAAGGATCATCATCAAGATTGGGCAAAATAGCACATCAACACCAAAATTCTAGATTTTGGCAAAGAGGAGAAGGAGTCTTTCTATTCAATTTTTGTCATTTTAATCGCTTTTATTCTTTGTAAAAATGGATCATTTGAATGTTGATGATGTTATGGAGACCATATTAGGCTGATTTTATTTTAAGGATTGCTTTTGGAACTATTATGTTGAACTCCTATTTTATTGAATTTAATGCAATTGTCTTTGTTGATTGTTATTTTAATTGTCATCTTGTAACAAATCGAGAGAGTGAGTGAGATGTAATTCATGTAAGATTGTACAATGAGAGTTGGCAACCTATAGACTAACAATCATCACGTTAATTGAATAGTTAGAAGAGAGATCTCGACTAGTCAATTGATCACTCATAGGATAGTTTGATAACTAATTGAATCGGTAGAGTCATTGGGTAGGTTGAGAGATCATCCAATTAATTCCCGTTAATTTGATTAGGGATAAATAGTTACACCTTGAGAGGGGGTAATTAGTACATTCAAAAATCTAGGGTGAGTCATAATTCAATTGATAAAATAGGAAGGAGATAAAATAGAAAAAAAGTAATCTCTAGTATTTATATTTTTGAATTCAGAGTTTTGCCCATTGTTTACATTAGTCTTTTAATTTTAATTTAATTTTTCAGATTATTTGCATTTCATACTTTAGTTTCTTAAACAAAGTGGTGTCTAAATTAAGTAGTGTCTAGGCATCAATCCCTGTAGGATCGATATTCGCTCTTTTTTCTACAAGTCATGACCTGTTCACTTATAGTTTTTGAGTGTAAAACAAGTAGATAGGTTTTACCATGAACAAGTTTTTGGCGCCGTTGCTGGGGATTGATTATTGAGCATCGTGTCTAATTTAGATTACTTTGATTTAAGAGTTTTTGACACTTTTCTTTGTGTATTTACATCGTGACACTTTTCCCTGAAGGACGAAAGAAGTTATTAAAGACAAATTCCCCGAAATTAAGAAGCACGAAAGAAAAATAAGAAGGGCAAAGCGTCTAAATTTTTTAAATTAAGATATGGATGAAGAAGGAGAACAAGAAGGACTAAAGCGAACATTAATGGATTACATGAGGCCAAGGTTTAGTCCTTAAGGAGTGGCAAGGTCGGTAGTCCAAGCAAATAATTTTGAGAAAAAGTCGATGATACTTAATATCCTGTAAAACGGTGTGCAATTCTATGGGCTATCCAACGAGGATCTAAATGCCCATATTACAAATTTCTTAGAAATTTGTGACACATTTAGATTCAACGGAATGTCCAACGATGAGGTGAAGCTAAGATTATTTTCATTCACGTTAAAGGATCGGGCTAAAGCATGGTACAATTCGTTGAATCTAAATCAGATCATGACTTGGGAGCAACTCCCCAAGCATTCCTCACCAAGTATTTTCCATTGATAAAGACGACAAGGATTATCAAGGAGATACAAATTTCTAACAGAGCAACGGAGAATCTCTATACGAAGCTTGGGAGAGATTTAAAGAACTTTAAAGAAGCTGTCCCTATCATAACCTCCCAAATGAAATTCTACTTCAAAAATTTTATAATGGAGTGAATCTGAGCACAAGGGGCATAATTGATGCAACAGTCAGAGGTTCACTGATGAAGAATACGGTAGAAGTAGCTCATGATCTATTGGAAGAGTTAGCAAGCAACAACTGCATATGGTCGAGCGAGAGGAGTAGACAAGGACAAAAGGAACAAAATGGTATGATACCTATTAACTCAGTTATTGCCTTGCAGGCTCATATCACAACTCTAACAAAGCAGCTAAACAACATGTAAGGAGCATCCACCTCAGCAGTTAAGGCAATATAAGCATAATGTGAGCTGTGTAGGGAGAACAACCATAACTCAGTGGAATGTTTTCTATTAGGAGCTAGCGAGACCGAACAGATAAGCTATTTAGGCCAGCTGCAGCGAGGTAACATCCTATATTCGAACACATATATTCCAGGTTGAAAAAACCACCTGAACTTTTCTTAGAGTAATAATAATGTAGGTGGCCAATAAAGACCACAAGGATCACTAGGATTCCAGCAAGATCGAATCGAAGCATTGGAAAGCAAAATGGATAAGATAATGGAGGTTTTGGGGTCCAAATTGGTAGCACAAGAAGAGAATCATAAAAGGATGCATGCAAGACATAAGGAAAATCAAAAGAGGATGGAAGAGCCAGAGC
The DNA here is from genome assembly GCA_027123815.1 of Erythroxylum minutifolium. Taxonomy (NCBI): domain Eukaryota; kingdom Viridiplantae; phylum Streptophyta; class Magnoliopsida; order Malpighiales; family Erythroxylaceae; genus Erythroxylum; species Erythroxylum minutifolium. Next base: position 6,630 of record JAOTJB010027420.1, read on the forward strand.
TGACTAAGACATTAGTGAAAATGGCTAACAGGAGGTGCATTTATCGAAGGAGATCATCAAGAATGTGTAGCTACACATTGATAAATTTGTCTTTGATTTTTACATATTAGATATTAGTGAAGATGAGGAAACACCAATGGTTTTTGGTCGACCATTTCTGGCTACTGCTCATGCGATTAGGGTGAGTTAATATTGAGAGTAGAGAAGGAGTAGTTAACATTCAAGGTGTCAAAGAAGAATTATAGTCTTACTCTAACCCCAACAGACATCAAGGAACCTAAACTCCAAGGAGGATAGGAAAATATTGAGCACCCTGGGAATGCATTTAGAAATAAACGAACATGCAGGGGAGTGTGAAAAAAGGACAATAATAATGAAGTTGGAATCCAGAATAAGGTAGCCCCAGTATTAAGTCTAAGATCAGTTTATGTACCACTATCATTCCAGTCATTTGAACCGCCATAAGTAAGAAGAAGAGTCGAGCTACCGACAGTAACAGAAGTGCTGCATGGGAGGCAACCCATAGGAGTCAACTATTATATGATTGTTTTGTTTACTTATTGGTTTTCTTGAATTCTTTAGTTATGATCATGTTTGAACTGAGTTTTATTGATGTTCATGTTAATTTTTTTAATTTTAATTTTTTTCTTTTCAAATTTCTTATTGATGATAATATCTTGATGTCTGTGTAGGTTTTGAGATGATGGAGAATTCATTTAAGCTTAGAAGAAGGTTTGAAATTGTGAAGATCACCAATTCTCACGCTCGTGGGACTTGTGTGGGAATCCCCTCTGTTTCTGGAGAGGAATCCTATGCTTGTGGGAATTGTGGGGATTATCTGGAGGGAAACTTAAAGTTTCCCTCCCTCTTTTTTCTTTCACCCACTTTCAAAATTCACTCCCTCTCTCTCTAACCCATGATTTTCTCTCCTCCTACTCTTTAAAACTCTTCATTTTTCATCTAGATTCTTGGTATTTCCATCAATCTTACATTCCTTTATGTTTTCATATATTAGTCATTACAAAACATAAAGATTTAGTTAAGATTTTGCTTTTTCTCTCTCTAATATGACTTTTGCAGGTTTTCTTCTCACAATGACTCCACCAAGGACGATTAGGGTTAGGCAACCAGTCGACTAGCTCTGCCAATAAGTTTCTAATGAATGAAAAACCAACCTAGCGGTAACTTGTCAGGCCCTATTTTCGATTTACTCAAAAAAAGAAGGAGAGTGTTTTTGTGACTTTAGGAATAGAGCAATAGTCACTCCTAGGTATTTGAATTTTGAATTATTAGAGAATATAGGAGTTAGACACTCACTTGAACAACTAGCTACAAATAGAGGGTGGAATAGATTTGTTCGGTGCGATGTCCCTATTTATGCCACCCTAAGTTTAGAATTTTTCACAATAATTAGGTACAACTTCAAAATGGATCTGTTTTGGTTTAGATTGGGTGGAAATGTTTTAAAACTTGATTATTCTGTCATGCATGAATTGTTTCATTTGTCGAATGCAAAAATTTTAGATGGTCATGCAGATTTTTGATGTCGATGCTTATTGGAACACTCTCAAGGGTGAAGAACATTTTGATTCACGTAATGCACCAAATTCTCTAATCCGGAGTGCTGACCATTTACTGTTACATAAATTTATGTGCCTGATAGTGTTTAATGAAGCCAAAATCAATAAATGCTCAGCTAAAAAACTTTTCTTTTTTATGGTGCATGGACTACAAGCTTAAAACTAACACACCATATAGAATTTTTCGATCAATAGTAAGTGTGATTAATAAAAAGAATACGTCTTTTGGGATGGTTCATATTGCTTCGGCTCTGGGTGTATTTTATAATGTTAATATGGAATATTTGCATGTTACTCCCCACGACATGTTTGACATAGCCTAGTTGAGATGCTCTGAGATTGTAGAGGTCTAATATATGATACTTCGCAATCCTCAGACACGCACTGTAGTAAGGAGCAAGAGGGTTGCCACTGTAATCGTAGACTAACCCGCCACATCGAGCATCGCTCCAGAGCCAGAGGAGGAAGCAGCAGGCGAGGAATCGAGGGAACTAGTGACGATTAACCGATATAAACCAATTCTTGACCAAATTGTAGCAAACTATTAATAGATAACATTCTAACTCGTTGAACTCAGCACACAAATGTGGAAGGTTCATAAGGAGCAACGAAGCTTGAAGAGAAGGTTCCTCAACTTCTGTAGGAGGAACAATTTTGAAGCTCCTACGTCATCACCGTTACCACCATCATCTGAATAAGCTTTTCTTGCCCTTTAACTTTTAAATTTTATTATTTCTTTTATGTGATTGCATTTAATTTCTTTTGATTAGTTTTAATTTCTTTAATTTTGGTGTGAATTCATGTTGGTCTATTTGGTTTGCTATCATATGTTGATTTTAATTTCTTGTATTTGAGTTGTTTTCATTTTTTATTTAGTTTATTATCATTTTCACTCACTTGGGGGTTGACTTGTCACATTGAGGATAATGTGATATTTAAGTGTGGGGAGGTGACATCTACATTCTTAATTTAATATTAGGCATATCATGTGCTTGGTGTCAGTAATGGTGTTTTCTGTTAGCAATGGAACTATACTTGAGTCACTCTGATAAATATTGCCATGAGATTCTGTTATGTAGTTGGAATTAGATTGAATGCATGCTTGAACTCGGATTAGGCTACTTAAGTAAAAAGTGAACCATATATAGTGATGAAAAGCAGTTGGTTATATAAGCTTAGTCACAAATTGACATTTGAACAATGAGGTAATGTAGAGATACATAATGAGTTTTCATTTGAGCCAAAGCCAGGATTGAGCCATATGACTTCATCTATAATCATTTCATTTCTTTGATGAGTGTTACTTCCTTAGGTTACTACCTTCAAAACTTGCTTTGAATCTGTTTCAGTCTATTGGATGCATGTTTAATAGAGATGATCTAGGCCCTTTTTGTGATAACCCTTGGCTTAAATGACCTAAATGTTATTATCCCCTGCTACCCCTGTTGAGCCTTAAACTTTTGTTTTGTGAAAGCGCCCGAAATTTAAAAACTTTAAACCCCTTTATCCTACCCTACCACAAGCTTAGTAGAGTATTAAGTAAAACATTAGTTGGGATTGTGTGAAATTTTTACTAAGATAGGTTGAGTATATTTCTGCTTGTGGACTACGTATAGAGTGCTAGTTTTGATTTATAGTTCTTCCTTGTATAAATAAAAAGAAAGAATAATGAAAATATATATATGAAAAATGAAAACAAAAAAAGAAAAGAAAAGAAAAGAAAAGAAAAAGGAAGAACAAGTGAGTAGCATCAGTAAGTCCAGAATATTGGTTATATTTGTATGTCTCGAAGTTATGTTTTATTATCCCGTTTTATATGCTTTTTACTTTACTTATACTTGTGCTTCACCCTCTTCCCTTTATTTTGACCCACCTTAACCCTTACCACATTACAACCCTAAATAAGTTCTTTTGATCTATTCATGCATGCAATGATTGTAGAGGAGAATTGGTATATTAGCAAGGCTATGGTAGTGTAGTTTCCTATAGGAAGTTTGAATAAAACATTGACCCTTAAACACTTGATAGAAATGAGTGAAAACTACGAGGAAAGTTCATTTGTGCATTTTTACTTGTCTTTGAGTGATTGTGCCAATTGTGAGTTTGCTTATGTACACTAATGAGAAAGTAATCATGATATGTTCATTAACTTGATATTTGAGTTGGCTTGAATTTGAGGGATTGTATATGCTGATCTACGTGAAAATGAAGTGGTAGAATTGATTGGCTGTATTTATTTTGCTTAAGGACAAGCAAAGATTCAAGTATAGGGATGTTGATAGGTGTACATTAGGATATGTTTTTATAGGTAATTAGCATGTGTTTTCTAGCATAATTGTTGATTATTGTTCTAGTTT
>JAOTJB010027428.1:0-10566 GCA_027123815.1 Erythroxylum minutifolium
AAGAGAGTGTTATGGAGAGAAGAAATGAAGAGAGAGAGCTTTAGCCAAAGAAATAAAATGAAAGACCAAAATGGTTGCGACAAGTCAAAAAAAGATTGTAAGTGAGGGAGAGTATTGGGATAATAAATCCCACGTAAAAAAGAAATAACATCTAACAATAACATACAAGGTTAAGAATGAGCAATCTTACGTATCAAAATATACATAGAGAGGTTTTCGGTTCTATGAGGCTCAGAAACTAAAAGAAAAGAAGAAGAAAGAAGAGAGTAGCGAGAATCAAAATGTCAAAGTGATGCAAAGAGAGCACACAACATCGTTGCACTTTCTATGTTAGTAGTGGTTTTAATGATAGTGTCAAGTAGGTGTACCACATATTGATACCTTAGTTACGAATCCCAAATTTAACCTAAAAGGTTAATAAACAAAGAAATGGGAAAAATACATGATTTCAGTTCCATAACTTCAAATGAGTTTTCCGAAGCTGAAACGAGTGCGATTCCATCGCTGTCTTCATCGGAACTGTTCATCGAAATGCGGTCAACGTCTTTCTACAGTTTTCTTAAAACGTAAGCTCTCTTAACAGGTCAAAGAATCCTTTATGAATGATGTTAATAATTGCAAGAGACCTTAACCTTTATATATATAGCTTCTATATTGGGTTTCCCCATCACAAACTCAATATAAGTCTAGTCCACACTGATCGGGATCCACTTTCCAACCGAACTTTGACCCATTGATTTAGATTTTTTATTGGGCCACTTTATTATCTTCATACGGATCAAATTACGTAACTTATCCGATAAGTTATTTGAAAAAACCAAAAATACAATTAAATATTATCCAACTTTATAGGAAAAGTAAAAAATGTCCAACATTCTCCCCTTGGACAATAGTTAATTACAATTTTGACTCAAGTTTAAAAACTTAGTTAAGCTACGCTACTGTAGTAGTCGACTAATTTTTAAAAAAAAATTGATCCAAAGATAATAAAAGTCTATCATTCTGTCTTGCAAGACTTTCGATACTGAAAAATATAAAATGCATGTGCCATGTGAGCACATATCCAACACAGTCACCTATATCTATTATCTCACTAACATGAATGGAAAAATGGAGTGTGACAAACTAAGATGATACCTGTATGATCTAAATTATATCATCTTCGTTTGTAGGTCTCAATTTTCCAACTTTATGCTAAACTGCATTAGTGAAATCCTGTTTTCTCCATTAAATGCTAAACTGCATTAGAGAAAAATTTTATGTTCTCTCACTGAATGCTAAACTGCATTAGAGAACCTTTATGGGATTAAAACTTATATCCCCCTATATTATATCAAACTTTATGGATATCCATATAAAACTGTATGCGTCTAAATGACATAGGCTCAAGGTCAATCTGTATATATGCCCAATGACCTTTAAATGCTTAAGATTGACACAAATCTTAAGACTTTCACACATATTATGACAATGTATGATAACATGTATTATTAAGGATAAACGATGATCATCTTTATTGATGAACCACCATACTGTCATAATACATCGAATGTATAAATATGCAAATGTATATGGGGAAAACATACCAATCGCTTAATTAACAATGTCTAAAGACTTCAAAACACGCATATTGTATACTTGTCTTCCAAACATAAGTGGGCTTAGTCCTTTAGTTAAAGGATCAACTAACATTTCCTCAGTCTTTAAATGCTCCAAACCTTAATGCCACCTTTTCGTATCAACTCCTTTATGGTCAAATATTTGACCTTCAAATGCTAAGACCCTGTGATATTCAATGTTGTTACTAAATAACATATTAGTAAGATTATCTCAATACAACTGAATGGGTCTAGCCACTGAATCAACCACAGACAACTCAGAAATCAATTTCTAAGCTAAACTGTTTACATGAAGCAGCCTCATAGCATGCACTCTGTATGCATAGTTGAGGAAATCAGCCGTGTCTACTTCACGCTCTTCCTCGACATTGTACCATCTTTAAATATAAAAATGTAACCTTAAGGGAACTTTTAATCATCCAGACACATAGCTTAAATTTGAATATGCATTCCCTACGAGGTTTAGACTGTTGACTTTTCTATATGTTAGCATATAATCCTTAATTCTCTTTAAGAATCTCAACACTCGCTTGACTGCTTTTCAATGGTCTATACTTAGATATTGAACAAATAGTCTAATAGTAAATGCAATGTCCTATCTAGTACTTACTTGATCATATTTCAGGCTATCAACTGTACTAGAATATCATAACCTCTCTCTTTACTTTATTCTTTGGACACTATGCCAAAGATAATCTCTCACTATGAGAGATTGGTGTTATAATAGGTTTACAATCAACTGTATTAAACCTTTATAACACATACTCAATGTATGCATTCTGAGAGCCTAAAGAGTGTTGAGATCAATCCCACTAAATCCGCATACCTAGGACAAAAGATGCTTTACCAAAGTCCTTCATGTTGAAATGTTTGGCCAAAAGTTGCTTAACCTTATGCAATATGGTCAAGTTATTCAATACGAGCAATATATCATCCATATGCAATAATAGAAAGATAAATTCACTACCCTTGACCTCGTGATACAAGCATCTTTTAATTTTATTTTCCATGAAGCCGAAAGAGGTCAAACCTCATCAAATATAAGGTATCACTTTTGGAAGGTTTAATATAAACCATATATTGATCTGCTTAACGTACAGACCATGTCAGCTTCATCTGAATCCTGAAATCCTTCAGGTTGTTCCATATAGAACTCTTCATAAAGGTCTTTATTCAGAAAAGTGATTTTGACAACCATTTGATATAACTCTATATCATCATAAGCTACAATTACAATAATCACTCAAAATGTATCATACGAGGATACAAAAGACAAGGTAGCATTAAAGTCAAACTTTCTCCCTGAGTTAACCATCAGGTAACTAAACGAGCCCATAAACCACTGAACTTTATCCGAAATCCTTTAGGTCTTAAAACTTATTTATAACTAACAGGTTTGTAATTCTGCTGCAAATCAACTAGCTCCTAGACTTTACTATGCTTCATGGATTGCATCTCATCATTCATTGTATCCCACTACAAATCCGCATTGGGCCCATAAATAACTTTTGTAAAAGTAACTAGACTCGTAATATGTCTAATATTATAGACCTTTTCACCTAATAGACTATGTAATCAGATGAGATAGTAGGTTGTATCACTCTAATGGATCTGCACAACTATATTAGATCTTGTACCCCTAGAGACCTCTGTATATATAAGTATGAGTTCCTGTTCTTGTAAAGGCACGATATAAGGACCTAGATCTACCGGATCTAATTGTATGAGTAGTGGGTACATAATAACTATAGTATCCACCTGCTATCATCCGAACGGTTAACGGGCATACTATCATCATAGACATCGTATTCTAGAAACTTAATTGCTTATGATTCCACTATTCTGGTCCCTCCTTCTTCTACAATAATCTGTAGCCTTTAGAGTGGTTGAGATATCCCACTAAATAGTAGTGAGCAAAACAAGCATGCAATTTATCTTTATAAGGATTATACTAATTCAGTAGAGGAGCCCTATACAAAAATGTGCGCAAGTCTGGGTTTTCACGCTTCTAGGTAATCAGGTATATTAGTCCTATTCTGCATTGACTTCTTCAAGTCCTTTAGGGTGCTTTTAAGCCTTTTGACAACATACCATTTTGCTCAGGACTACTCGGTATAATGAATTAAGTCACTACTCCAATTGATTCCATATATATGGTAAACAAACTTTTTCAAGTCCTAAAACACCATGTTTGTCATGATATTCTCCTCTACCGTCAGATATGACTATCATGACGAATTTTTCCAATTGGTACTCAACCTTTAGTTTTTAAGCAAGAGCACATAAACTGTAATGAGAATAATCATCAACAAATTTTAGATACATCCAGAATTGCAGAATGCAACTATATAAGGTCTACTGATATCCATATGTATCATACTGTACAAGTTAGAGGCACAAGTTGACCTTTTTATCTTTATTTCAGTCAACTTACTTCTGCAAAAGTCAGCATATGTTCCTAGATCATCATAATCTAAAATTGAGAGAATGCTTTCCTTAATCAATCTCTCAACCCTAGCTCTGGAAATACGACTTAAGCTTTTATGTCACACCATGTATAACTTATCATTCATCAGGGTGCTTCTTTTCATGACTTGTTCAGCAAGATACGAAGAAGCATATATCTAATTTGGGGTAAGACATATTTTATACAAACCATATGGTAAGAAAGTTGTACCATTATGTTTTATATTAAACAACAACTGTATAACAGAAGCATTAATACAAAACGTTAACTTTCTTTATCAAAAATTGATACAAAGATCACATATAAAATGTATCACTTAAAACCAAAATAAACCTTGCAGAAGCATTAATACAAAACGTTAACTTTTTTATCCAAAATTGATACAAAGATCACATATAAAATGTATCGTGTAAAGCCAAAATGAACCTTGCAGCAAGGTTCAGTACATACATCCTGTAAAGATATCATATCTGCTTCTTTATTGCTGTCAACCATTAGATTCTCCCTCCCCTTATTTGGTTATATCCTGGATATAAACCCCTACATCGTAGAAGCACTATGATCAGATGCTCTATTTGATAACCACCAAGTACTTAATGCAACTATGGTAAATTAGATTCATAAATTGATAAGCCAAGGAGTTACCTGATGGTCTCAATCTTTCCTTCTAGGCCTCAGACTATTGGCTTCCTTATATCTGCAAAACTTTTACTACCACTGGATTGACCAATATCATCACGTAGAGAAGATTTAGACTTTCTACCTTTAATATTAGCAGGCTTTATTTTTTCCTTCCCTTTAGTTGCATCAGGGCCGTAGGAGTAGCAAGCTTGAGTTTCTTCTCCTTAGCAATGCAATAGGCAATCAAAGCATTGAAGTCCCATTCCTCATCTAGTGACACCAGATTACTAAACTCTGGAGGGAGTGTATTTAGAGTCTGGTGAACTATAAAGACATCAGGAAGAGAAATATTTAGCATCTTCAGTCCACTGTGAAGATAGATCATTCTTGATATGTACTCTATTACTCTCCCTTCCCCGTATACCTCATAGAGAATAATTATTTCATCAAGGCACTTATCTCAATATTAGGTGAGACTATACACCTTTGGGAGACATTATCAAGAAACTCCTTCGCTATGTCTATGTCCGGAAGTCCAATAAGCAGATGGTTAGGTATGGATCTATTAATGATTTTACAACATAGCCTGTTAGACCGATCTTAGGCTGCATAAGTTACTTTGTAAGCTCTTAAGCTCATAGATGTAGGTGGAGATGGTCTACCCATCTATATGTCTAGATCAATTTCATCTATCTCTATAGCATTCAATACATCATCTGTCCACTTCTTCATATTGAAATCAGTTAAGGTTTCAATAATGATACTGATATTGTTGGTCAAAAAGGTAACTACAAAATGACAATGTTTAGATCAACACAAATGTAGGATAACAGCAATATTCAAAGCTATTAAATAGTATCTTTATCGAGAATCCGATCACACATATTATAAAACACTTTTGGGATGAATACATAATATATGTAATTAAACCTCCACATAAAAGTGATCAGAGTACAAACCATCAACTCTCATGACACTACCACCTTTAGGTGAATAGATCAATTGAGCAACAACTTTCCTCCATCTAATTCCTTTATGCACATCTCAAAATTTTATGTAAGACCAACACCTTTGGGCATAATAACCAAACATAAAACTAGAGACATTCCCTAACATGCAAGTAGAACAATTCAAAATACTAACTTGGAAGGCTACTTTGTTGACTACATCCTCATTAGCACTCAAAAAGTCCACAAACACAAGAAATACAACCTTATATTATCCTCACATTCTTTATGGGCATATGGTATATGAAAATGTAACATCAATAAATACAGAAACCCGAATGTGTAGTCTCATTGTCACACACTCGTGCTAAAGACATTCTTTGAAAATTGTATTTAAGACTTTCTTAACAGAAAAATCCCATTATAACCACTATCGTGCTTCACCAGACACTGAACCGACCACCCAAGACATGAGAATCTCATGTATCTCCCTTATGGCAAGTTTGTTGCATAAAAATTCATTAAAAAATGGCATTAGAATGCCTTAATTCCTTTTTCCAGTGACTAGTATGCGATCCCAAACACTAAACATAAGACTCGAGATACGAAAACTTGAAGTATCTCCCTTAAGTGATGTCCAAAGAATGAAAATTCACTCGAACTCAACTTTTGTACACCTTAATTCCTTTTATGGAGTTAAAATTTAATTTATTACTAGTGAAATAAATCCAGAAAAATGAAAAAAATGCATTTTATAAATTTTTGGGACCTGGAAACTAACCCAAAACACCCTAGGGCACGTGGCGTGTTTTTGGAAACTAAACCCTGTATGGAACGTGTGCTGCACACGCTGACATGTGGCGTGTTTATGTCCACCCATGTATCATGCGTTAGAAGTACTATCCTACAAGCGGTACTATTCACCCGTCAGGTAAGCGTACCTCACACGCTCGATGATCTTTGTGCCCCCGTCAAAAAATGTCAATTTTTAGTGAGAATCAGGCCAGTTTTTCATGATCCTCAGCTCATTTTCGCCTTGTTTCTCAAGGATAAACACATGTATACTACTTTCATGCAATAAAAAGCAAGAAAAAAATCGAGAAACAGAACTTTATTCTCCAAAAATCTTATAGAGAAAAAACTGAAATATCTTCATTTTTAACCTCCCGATCACGTCGCTACCTTGATACCACATGTAACATGTAACGAGACCTTCATTACGTATCCCAGATTGAACGTGAATGGGAAATAAACATAGAAATGCAGAAAATACCTGATTTTGGTTCCATAATTTCAAACAAGCTTTCCGAAGCCTAAACGAGCATGGATTTACCGCCGTCTTCATAAAAACTGCTTATCGGAACGCGATCAATGTCTCTCTATAGCTTTCTCAAAACGTAAGTTCTCTTATTGGATCAGAGAATCCTTATGCTTGTGAATGATATAAGCAGCTGCAGGAGACCTTAACCTTTATATATAACATCTATATCGGGCTTCCCCATCACAGGCCTGATATGAGTTTAGTTCACATTGATCGAGATTCATTTTTCACCCAAACTTTGACCCATTGATTTAGATCATTTATTGGGCCACTTTATTATTGTTATTCGTTTCAAATTACTTAACTTAATTGATAAGTTATTGAAAATCGAAAAATACAATTAAATGTTGTCCAACTTTATGGGAAAAGTCAAAATTATCCAACATTACCAACTCCTTGGGCATCTCCTCATTCTCATGATAAGAAGTCTGCGAATCATACTCACACAACCTCTACAATTCACAAATAGAAAATGTCACTGTTGATCTTGATTATCAAGTCATATGTCCAATGTCATTGACTAAGCTAATCATTTTATCTATGCTATTATGGAACTTTTCGTAACCATAGCTTGGATTGATCAGTAGGCTGAGTGTTAGTATGCATATATAATAGATTGATGACCCTGATTAGTGAAAAGAAGAAGGAAAAACCTCAAGAAGACTTAGTGTGGTGATTTTGACTTGTATTTAACCATACCAAGGTATGTTCATGTTTTGTATGCAAAGATTAGTTAAGTTTGCGATTGATGATTTTGTGTGAGGACAGTAAAAGATTCAATTTTGTGTATATTTGAATTAGACCATATAAATGTTGATGGGTTTCTTTCCATCTCTTGCTTTCGTTGAAGCAGGTTACGTAGAAATCATCTTCAGAGAGTATACTTAGTGGGAAGTTCCAATTAAAGACCATAAAATTACAATAACCAAATAAAAATAATGCTCGGAGGAAATTGAACTGTTAATCTAAAAGTTGACAAAATTCTTATCTTGAAGCTCCGCTTAATTTATATCTCATCATTGTCATCAAGAAGATCTTCAACTTCCTACCTCAGGTTTACAATCTTCTGCTGCAGTGATGCACCCGGGCCTCAAGGTCCCAGCTAGAGAATTTCCTCTCTTAGCAATCTACTATAGATGAGTGTCTACTATAGATGAGTGTTTGGGCATCAGCCTCTCTTACAGCTCTGTCACCTTCACTAGTAATTCCTTCCTTTGTACAAATAGAATATTAACTCGAAAATGATGTTTGCATATGCGGGACAATATGTGAAACTGTATGAGCAGCTTGAGGATAAATTGCAAGAATGAAATCAATGGCTTCAACTCCTTTAGGTGCTCTTTTAACAAATTGTTTGCAGTCTTACTAGCTATTTTACAAGCTTGAACATCTCCTGTCCTAGAAAGATCACGTGGCAAAGCTTCTAGTTTTTCATGTATTGCCAAGCATTGGTTGATCATACTTCCAATCTACTGAACTGTAGCTCTTACTGAAATTTCAATGACCATTAATATTTAATATGTACAGATTTGTCAAGTTTCAAGTAACTATAGATGCAAAACTAAGCTTGTATCAAGTATGACGATCCTCCAACTTACTTCATCCACTACAACTTTACTAAATAAGGCTGCGTTTGGATCTACGGTACAGTGGAAATAAGTACTTATTCACCGCAGTTTTCAAACGCAGTCACATATTTGGATCTGTAGTAAACAATCATAGGTTAGAGAAAAATGCGGTGCCACTGTAGAAATCAATAAGCAGAAAGAAGGTTGCGGTAGGAAACTGCTTATGCGGTAGAAATTTTACTTTCTTTTAATAACCTTCACCACAAGTATTATTTTCCAGTATACTCTTAATTAATATGACTAATAATATATTTTTATGAAATATTTTATTTACTAAATTTATTTTATTTATATTTATATTTTAATTTAATATTTTATTATTTATAATTTTAAATTTATATAACTAATAATATATTTTAAATTATTTATACAACAATTAATAGTTTATTAAATCAATGGACTTTTTAGTCATTTTATCTCTTTTCAGTAACCGCAACCGTACTAACCAAACACCTATTTTCACGTTTTAGTTACCAAAACAACAATCCCAAACACATAAGTACTTATTGAGAATAACTGAATAAGTACTTATCATTTCAGCAGGTTGATTTTAACAGGTTATCAACCGCCACCACTCCCCCAAACTAACAGACATTTTGTATTAATTTTTAATACATAAATTGCTAGACTCTTGTTCATTTAATGTTTGAATTGTACTAATTAAGAGTTATTTGTTTTAATTAGGCACATATTAAATTTGGAATATTCGAAAGAATAAACCAAGAAAAGCTCTAAAAAACGTTAACGTGTTTGTATGCAAGAATATTTGGCCAGGACGCAGAGAATGCATGTGAGTTTTTAAGAAGAATGAACAGTACTAATGGACCATGAAATAAATGGCTTTATTTGTCACATCAGAAGAAAAGAAGAAAGGCTGTTGGGCTTGAAAGTGCGTGAAAGGTGGACAAAAACTCTCCTAGAATTACGCAAGAAAATAGCAAGTGGTGGACATTAAACAAAAGAATATAGGTGGCGGCTAAAAGAGAAAGGCAGCTGGTGCAGAAAGTGAAGAAACAGAAGGTGATTGTGGGTGAAGAGAGGCTGGAGTGACGTTGGAAAAAAACGCTGGGGGAGTGAAACAACGTGAAGAAGGGACAAAAAGAAGAGCGTGAATAGCAACTGTAGAGGGTAGATGGCTTGAATAAGGAGTGGCGTTGAAGAGAAAGACGTTAGCTGGGAAGGAGAGCAATTCACGCAAAAAGCTCCAACTAAAAAAAATACTCACCACTCAACGCTTCTGACACATTGAAGACAGTTGTTGGCCTTGGAGAGAAGACGCATAACAGCTGGTGGCCTTGGAGAGAAGACGGATAGCAGCTAGTGGGTAGAGACTTTCACGTTGTAGAGACTCTCACGTTTGCAGATGGTGGAGTCGAAGAAGCTTGTGGCATGAACAACTAAGCAGTTGGCTCCACTCACGCAACCTTCACTCATTTCACTACAATGTTAAAGCTGATGGAGGCATAGAGAAATAACGTGAAGCTAGTGGTGTGAGAAAAAACAGTTATGAAAAAGGGGGTGTTTTTAATTTGTTTTCTTTATTTTATCCCTTATTTATTTTAATTGCGCAGATTTAATCAATGCAAACATATGTTATGACCATGATTTATGTTACATTGATGTATATGTGTGAGTAAGTTTTTCTTTTTGATTAAGGTTAAGATTGATATTAGATTAGGACAATTTTTGTGGTATTGATTTTGCTTGATTAAATTCATATTTAGTCCTAATTTAGCTTGATCACTTATATTAAGACTTTAGATGACTAAATGCCACAACCAATGGGATTTAATTTGTCGGAAAACTAATCAAGCGACATACTTGAGACTAAAGTGTAGACCAACCTTAGGATCTTGTGTGAGGATACCTAGAATTCACGAACTTAATTTTAGGCTTCTTGTATTTAACGCCTTTTATTTCGAATTATCTATGAACCAAGTAGGTAATTCGGATTTAGAAGAGA
>JAOTJB010027437.1:0-10565 GCA_027123815.1 Erythroxylum minutifolium
TTGTTACTAAATAATATTAGCTATAAAAAATTCGTCACAAAAAGACTTTAAAATTGTAATAAATTAAAATAAATTCGTTTTTAACAATTATAATAATTATTAAATTGAAAGTTAAATTTTGTCACTAAATACTATTAGCTACTAAATAAATTCGTCATAAAAAACTAATTAACTACGTATAAATAACGTCGGTAATAAGGTTTTGCTACAACCATGTTTTCGTAGCTAAAAATTTTTTGCTACCAAAATACAATCGTCACAAATTCCTATTACTAATCAAAGTCCAATTCGTCACAAAATTTTTTTACCTACATTTATAAAACGTCTTTACAAACATTTCCCTATAATAAAAACTTAGTAGCTAAAAGGATTCTGTTACCAAAATAAAATCGTCACTAAACATAAATACCTACGAATACAATTTCATGAGAAAAAAATTTTATTTACGAAACAGAAATGTCACACAAAACTTTGTACGATGTTCCTCCTTATCGTCAATAATAATTTTTACTGAGGAATTATTGTTGTCGCAAACAAGTTTTGGAGACGAATTATGCAAAATGTCGTGGATGTTGCTTTGCTACAGGAATTCAACGTCGATTTGTGCGACGACACGAAATCATCGCAAATTAATATTTTCCACGTTTATTTTCATCGCAAAAGAACCTGTTTGTTGTAGTGAGCCTTACCTCAGATAGCATAATAGAGACAAATTTGTATGGAATAGACTCCTCCCAAATCTCAAGAAAAGGATGTCAATGACTCTAAAATGGGACAAGAACTCTTTAGCAATACTAAGATTTCATGAGATTCATATTAAAAGTGCAATGTATAGGAGGAAACTTCAACTAAAGGCATACGGTCATGCAATTGAGAAGAGGCTGATAGAACCTTTTAGTGATAGTCACTATAACCAATAAAATTATTAGTTATGTTTTAAAATTTATAGCGAATAGTAAATATTTTGTTACAAATTTTCTAAATCATAACCTAATGAAGCAACACCTGAAAAAATATTGTATAGGTTTTTTCAAAGATTATTAGTAACGTTTATTTTAATTCTAAATTAATTTTTGTAATAAAAGTAATTTTAGTGATAGGCTATATTTAAATTCTGTAACTAATTTTTTTAACTACAAAATAGTTCTTATAGCTAAAAAATTTTGGTGAATGAGTAAGGGTATTTTCATAACAGCTTGTACCCGAACTAGGAGGGGATAGAGGAATGAAACTTGCCAGGCTCATACCATGTTAGATTGTCAAAGGGAAAGCCAAAATATGTAAAGATCTTAGTTAACAGCATTCTATAAGGCAGACCTCCAATAGTGTTCTTGCGACTTCCCTTTTCCACCATAAAATTCAGAATCATTGCTGGGAGATCCATTTTGTTGCCCTTCAGTAGATTGTATACTACATAGGTATCTAGGAGACTACATCTTTCTACTGAGCTACCTCTTGGAAAAATTGAAGTAGTTGACATTGATGTAAGGCATCTAGGCAGTAGTCCAGATTTCTACACATGGGTCTCCCTTTATAGGCATTCTCAGTATGCAGATATATGAAGTCCACAAACGTTCCCAAATCAAGATCAACAATGTCCCACTTACGGAAAGGAAGGTCAGTCCTACCTATAGGAACTATGTTCAAAATGTTCCCTAATATATCCTCTATTATCAAGATCTCACATTCCGGCACCCAAGATATGATGGCTAGCTTTCCATCAATTTCTTCTTTTCGCATGTGTATATAAAAACATCTGACTAATTCATCACACATTGTATCATCCAAATTTAAAAAATTCTCCCACCCAACAGTAATAAAGAAAGTAGAGATAGGAATACCAATATCATCGAATATGCGGGGAGGCACAATGCATCCAGCAACCACTTTTCTCTTCCTGTACCACATTTCATAGTGGGCTTCAACTTCCATTGATTGAAATGATTTTATTTTTGCTGACAATTTTCCCTTCTTGTGGACCATGAGTTTCTTGGACCTTTTTGCTTTATGGATTTCTTCAAAATGTCCTGTTTTATAAATAGCTCATCCTTGACGATGGCTTCCTCAATGTTTTTTTCAACCATACGCTCTTTTCCTTTTCTTTTCTCTTTAATTTCTTTTCCTTTTTCTTGACTTATCTTTTTCTTTTCCTTCTACCTCAATAGTTTCTTTTTGTGGAGCTTGTTCTGTAACAATTCCTCTGGTTCGTGGTCTTCTTTCTAACTAAGAAAATTCTTCATTTGAACCATCGTCATTTATTGCCCAATGCACTTCAGACACTTTCTTGTCTTTTGGACCAAGTTTAAGAATTGCGGAAGTTTTTGGAGAAGGAAAGGGTAGAGAGATAATAGGTAAATGAAATCTCACATTTTTTTAGTAACTCCCCCTTACTGAAAGCCTCTTCTTCTTCTTCACTTTCTTCTTTCTTTTCTTCTCCCTTTTTTTCCGTTTTTCTTCTTCTTCTTCTTCTTCTAATTCAAAAGCATATTATTTTTGGATTGTTTCTTCTTTATCATCTGAAGAGGAATCAAGATAATCTAGAGGCAACATAGCAACAATTTTCCTTTTCCTATCTTCTAGGGTCTCCTGACTAGGCATTTCTAAAGTTTAAAGCTTTGAGGAGATATAGACAGGTTAGGCAGTAGTGTCTAGAGGACCTATTATAGGAGACAAAGACAAAGAATCAAAAGCAAAGTTTTGTTTATGACGAGGTGTTTTGCTGTGGCTAGAAATTGAGGATAAAAAATTTTTCTGCCCTTTTAATTTTGTTCTTGCCATTGTAGGTGCGCTTGGTGAAGTTTGAGAGAGAAAATAAGAGGAAATTTAAAGAGTTAGGGTGCAGAGAAGACCATAGAAGTTTGCTTAATTAGGGTATACTAAGTGATTCTTGAGCATTGATCTCCTAAAAGTATGAGTAGATGTATAGGTCAGAAGAGGAAATGTAATCAGTTATGTATCTTCTGATAGACACATACTTAGATTTGTTAGACTGTGCCCATGTTTTTTGAAAAGGTTAAAAAGACGCTATTAATGACTCCCTATTTACATGTCATTTAGAATTTCAACCTAAGAGAAGCCGTCTAAAAAGAAGAGGAGCCTTTTAAACTCTAGAGGGCCTACTAAACTAAGAGAGAGCTTCTAAGGAATCAAAATGGAAGGAGACAGCTAAATGAAATACAAATATAAGTAGCAGAGAATATCCATACAGAAATAATATTAGTGAGTTTCCACATACCAATCTCTTTTTTTACACACAAAATTTATTTTCAGAGAGTGACTTGGTGCAAAAATTAGCTACTTGATTCTCAATATTAACATATAAAAGGTTAATGGTTCTTTCTAAAACATGATCTCTAAGAAAATGATATTTGATTTCTATATGCTTAATCTTAGAATGATCCACAGGATTTTCAAAAAGATTTATAGCACTAGTATTATCACATAATATAGTAATATTAAAAAATTTTAGAGAAAAATTATATAGTTGATGCTTCATTAATAAGATTTGAGCACAAAAGTTGGCAACTGCTATAGATTCTACTTCGTTAATGTAACCATTTATGAAAGAACTTTTAACATCCATTTGGAACAACCTAAAGTTTCTATAGCATGCAAAGGCAAGTAAAAATCTAATTGGTTCCAATATAGCAATAGGTGCATACCGAGTCCTAATGGTTGACTTATTTTGAGGATAAGGTACTAGATTCCAGACTTTGTTTTCGTCAAATTGATTCAATTCGTTTTTTATTGCTGAAACCCAGTTTTCATTAATAAGAGCCTCTTCTACAATGGTTCTATTTATGAAATGAGAACAACAAAGTTGTTCTTGAACAATGATCTTATTCTTAGGCTTTCAGATGGATCTCCCAATATATTGATGTGTATCAAGACCTCTCCATTCTCTCAGTGTTTTTCATTGCGTAGGCTCCTATTGGGAGGTGTTTGAAAAAGGAGCTTGCTCTATCTTAGCTTCAGAACGACCTTTTTGATTTTGTAATTCTAAAGGTAGTATAGGTGTAGTTTGATTCTTTGGTGTATTTTTAGGTACCAATAGATGCTCTTCATCATTATAGTAAGTTGCTGTTGTCGAAGGTAGTGCTTTATCAAATACCACATCTATCGATTTTTTTATCTTCTTTGTTCTTTTACTATATACTTTGAATCCTTTACTTGACATCCTCCAAGAAATTGAAAGTGACCACTTGTGCCTTTTTAATTGACTTTATCACTTGCATAATCTACATTACATACCATAGTCCAAAATCCATAGTTCTGGAGAAATATCTAAAGATTCTTTTGACTGCTTAAAGATGGCTTTCTTTTAGATTTTCATTGAAAACGTGTGTAAAAACACAAACTAGGTATAATGTTTAGTCTTGAGCTTGTAAGATATAGTAGTGATATAATCATTTTTCTATATTTCGTATCATTCGTAGCTTTACCTTCTTCTTCTTTATCAAGTTTAGTTCTAGTATATATGGGAGTACCCATCAGTTTGACATTCTCAAAATGACATTTCCTAGTAAGTTCCTTTGTTCATTTGTCTTAGCTAATGAAGATTCCTTTTTTTTCTGTCTAATTTGTAATCTCAGAAAGAATGATAATTCTCTCATCATGCTCATTTCAAACTCCCCCTGTATTAATGTTGAGAATTCTTCATAGAAGGATGGACTAGTAGCACCAAATATTATGTCATCAATATATATTTGGACTATGAGTAAATCACTCTCCTTTCTCTTAATAGATAAGGTTTTATCAACCTTTCCTCTTTTAAAGTTATTCCCAAGCAAAAAATTACTTAACCTTTCAGACTGTGCTCAAGGAGCCTACTTTAGACTATTCGGAGCTTTAGTTAACTTCGTACTTCTTCGTTAATGTAACTATTTAAGAAATAACTTTTAACATCCATTTGGAACAACGTGAAGTTTCTATAGCATGCAAAGGCAAGTAAAAATCTAATTGATTCCAATCTAACAATAGGTGCATAAATTTCATTAAAATCAATACCTTCCTGTTGATTATAACCTTGAGCTACAAGTTTAGCTTTGTTTCTTACCATCTTACCATTTTTGTCAAGTTTGTTTTAAAATAGCTACCGAGTCCCAATGATTGACTTTTTTTGAGGATGAGGTACTAGATTCTAGACTTTGTTTTTGTCAAATTGATTCAGTTTGTCTTTCATAGCTGAAATTTAGTTTTTGTCAATAAGGGCCTCTTCTACATTCTTTGGTTCTATTTGTGACATGAGAGTAACAAAGTTGTTCTTGAACGATGATCTTGTTCTTAGGCTTTCAGGGGATCTCCCATAATATATTGATATATATTAAGACCTCTCCATTCTCTTGGAGTTTCTCGTTGTATAGGATCCTACTGGGAGGTGCTTAAAGAAGGAGCCTGCTCTATCCTAGCTTTAGAAGGACCTTCTTGATTTTGTAATTCTGAAGGTATTATAGTTATAGTTTGATTCTCTGATGTACTTTTAGGTACTAATAGATGTTTTTCATCATCTGAGTCAGTTACTGTTGTTGAAGGTAGTTCTTCATCAAATACCACATGTATTGATTCTTCTATCTTCTTTGTTCTTTTATTATATACTCTGAACCCTTTACTAACGGTACTGTAGTCCTAAGAAAATAGCTTCATTTGATATCATATCGAACTTTCCAAGGTTGTCTTTTCTGTTATTTAGAAAGAAACATTGCAGCTAAATGCTTGAATGTAAGCAACATTTGGTTTTCTTTTTTTCCACAACTTATTAGGGGTCCTTTTTAGAATAAGCCTTATTAGATATCTGTTAAGTACATAACATGCTGTGGATACTACTTTTACGTAGTATCCATAAGGTAGTCCAATTTCACATAACATGGTCCTTAATATATCAACCAAAGTTCTATTCTATAACTCCATTTTGTTGAAGCGCCTTTGGACAAGAGAAGTTGTGAGTTATACCATTGCTGTTACAGAATTCTTCAAACTTTCTGTTATTAAATTCTCCTCCATGAGTGTTACGAATTAAATTGATGCAGTATCTTTTTTATATTTGAATTTTTTTCAAAACATCTCAAACACTTCAAAAGCATCATCCTTATTTGATAAGAAATAAAACCATGTAAATCTAAAGTAATCATCTACTAAAACAAAATTGTAATGTTTACCACCAAAAAGTCTAGTGGTACTGAATAAATCCATATGTATAAGTTCAAGTGGTTGGCTAGTAGACACAATATTTTTAGGAGCAAAGTTGTTTTCTGATTTGTTTACCTTTTAAATAAGCCTCACAAACAAGATTGCTTTCAAACTTTAAGGTTAGTAGTCCTCTTACTAACTTGTTTTAGATAGTTTCGATAGAATACTCATACTGGCATGTCCAAATCTTCTGTACTAGATAAACGAATCCTCTTCTAGAGAGACAAAACACTTAACACTTTGTGGGGACATGTCTTCCAGTTAAGCACAATATATATTATGATTTCTATAACCAACAAACATAGTATTATCTTTATAAATATCGACAATTTCACAAAGAGATGAATAGAAAATGACTTTGTAACCTTTAACACACTACTGACTCACACTCAACAGATTATGTTTCAAACCATCAACAAAGAAAACATTATCAGTAATGGTAGAGTTAGAATCACTAATTTTACTAATTCTGGTGACCTTTGCTTTATTTTTGTATAGAAAGATAACATTACTTCTGTCTTTTCTTTTAATGTAGTTGAAATGTAATATTTCACCTGTCATGTATCTTGAAAAACCACTATCAACTATCCATTGATTCTCCCTTGTCTCAGTTTTGAAACATATTTGTAAAAGGCATTATCTCATTTTAGATACCCAAATTTTTCTGGGACCTTTTGAGTTTGTAGTTTGACCTTTCAGTCTTTAAACATACATCTGAGATAATTTCTATTTACAAAAATTACAAGAATGACTAATGTGACCATGTTTACCATAGTAATCACACAAAACAGATGAGTGATAGTTGTTATGATTTTTGCCACTTAGTAGGTTCCTGCTGTCTTTGCTATAGCTGTTGTTGGATTTAAGAAAGAAGTTTTTGTATGGCTTGATATTGTTATTTTCCCTAGATCCTATTCCAACCTTAATAATAATGCATTTATCACTACCAAGCAATGCATCAAGATTCTTCCTTCCATTAACGAAAATTTCCAGTTCTTTTTCTAGAGATAAGATCTTTCTAGCACTTTTCTTCTTTTCGGGTTCTAGGACGGTCAATTTTTGTTATCTTACCTTATCATAATCATTTTTAGTAGCATATTTTCCAACTTAGCTACTTTTTTTTAGAGCTTCTTTTTCAAAAACCTTTTGATTATATTTAACCTTAAAAGATATATTCCTGATCACCAAATTCTCATTTATAAATTCCAATGATTTAATCTTACTCTTTAGGGATGCGTCATTTCTCTTGGACTTCTCAATTTCTTTGAAATACTTCATTGTCAACCTTTTATACTGATCATACAATTCATGATATGCATTTTTCAAATAAATAACTTCAATATCAGATTCAAAATAATATACATCATTGTCTCCTGATTCAACTATAAAGCAAATGTTGCCGACTTCTTTTGGCTCTTCTTCTTCTTTAAAGTTGTCAGAATCCTCATCTAACTAGGCTACAATCATTGCTTGCTTTCTGGATTTTCTATTTTTTGACTTGTCTTTTTGAAGAAAAGGACATTCTAGTCTTGTGTGTCCAGGCTTCTTGTAGTGATAACATATGATTGTTTTATATGTTGTTATTGATAGTATTGCCTTTTAATAAGAACCTATTGTTTCCAACTTTCTTGTTTCTTTCTCTTTTCTTCATCAACTTCTTTTATAGATGCGGGCATATTTTTTGACCATAAAGTTAAACTCGTCATCTCCATCACTTTCATCATCGTTTGATTCGTCAGTTGCTTTTAGTTCCATTTCTTTTTCGTAGGAGGATCCTTCATCTCGCCTAAGCTCAGTCTCATGGATCATCAAATTTCTTCGTAGCTAGCTGAGTGAAGTAGCGTCTAGATCCTTTACCATTTTTAGAGTTGTCACCTTAGATCTCCATTCCTTACGTAGTAGCCTTAGAATCTTTGTTACAAGCTCGTCAATGAGATATACCTTTTCTCAAGTTCTTTAAGGTTGTGATGATGTTGCTGAAACTTTCGAAGAATTCGTCCATGGTCTCTCCCTATTTCATGCCAATAGTTTTGTATTGATGCATTAAAAGACTTATTCCATGATTCTTTACCTTATTCGTTACTTGAAACATGACTTATAGTTTGTCCCACATTTCTTTTGTTATAGAGCAGTAGGATATCTTTTCATATCCTTCTGGGGACAATGCACATATTAGGTTATGTTTTGCCTTAGAGTTTAGTTGTGCATTTCTCCTGTCAACACCAGTCCATACTTTTATGTTATCAAAAGTGGGGATTGTAGCTCCAACTCTAATTGCTTACCATACTTTAATATCTATAGAATGGAGATATATGGTCATTCTCTCTTTCTATTATCAAAAGTTGTTTCCATTAAACTAAGGAGGCTTTGAGACAGATTATCCTTCAAAACTTATCAGATTATTTGCCATAATATATCATGCGCTAGAAAACACAAAATGTGAAACCTCTCTTTGATACCAAACTATAAAACAAACACACGCAAGAGGGGGGTGAATTGTGTGTGAATTAAAAAACAATTTGTAAGTTCTTTCAATTCATATAATAAACAAATCCTAGTTAATGAATAAAAATAGTAGGAGCCTGTCAAACGATAAAATCTTTTCAGTGACAAGAGTCTATTAAGCGATAGGAGCCTTTTGTGTGATAGGATCCTGCTTAACTGAAAGGAGCCTACTAAATGATGAATCTTGTTAAAACAACTTAAAAACTAGAGCTGCCTATTAAAACTAAAAGGAACCATCAGCAAGTTAAAAATAGAAGGGATCTAATATAAAAGTGAAAGAGCCTCTGCTAAAATGAACACACACATAATATGATGCAGAAATATAAAAGATAAAGAAAGAGAGAGAAGAAGGATGCAATTGATTTATACTGGTTCATCTTACAACCTAAGCCTACGTCTAGTCCCCAAATATCCAATTTGAGTGTTTCATTATAAAAATTTGGGTATTAAATTTGATGAGCCTCTCCAAGCTTACGAGTATATATTTTTTAAGGTTCTCCAACCTTCCTCACTTGAAGTGTATAAAAAACTTCTAAAAGCTCATAGAAAATAAAATAACAATTTCTCTCTTGATATAGTTATTTCACTTTCTAAGGCACAATAAGAATGATATGACCCTCAAGAATATAGATGTTGCTCAAATGTTTCGAAATTCTGATTATATTCATTTTTTACAAGTACTGTTGCTCTTCCTTAAAAAGTCAATTTTTTAACTAATCATTGTTTCACTTGCATCTTTAGTCAACTGGATGGATTAAATTTGAATAACTTTGATCTCGTCTTTATTAAAAATCTTCTAGTAATCACAAGGCTAATATATGACCTTCATAATTAGTAGGATCCTTTTAGATAAACTATTTCTAATAAGGTAAGTTCATAATGAAGGTTCCTGCAAGAAAGAAAATGTATTTCTTATAATTTTATTTTCTTTTGATAATTAGACCGTTAATTATACGAAGAAATAAATCCAATTTGAATTTTGAAATATTACACAATTATCATGAAAATCATTAATCATAAACTTTGAATTAAAACTTTCCAAATCTTAAGATTGTTTTTGGTGTCACTGCATTGCCACCATTAATTGCATCTATAGTTGTTGTTCTTATAAAACAGCAGCAAGTGTGCAATCCAACAAGAGCACTAAATCTTTCCTCAACTGACTCTAGATTTCTTGAAAGTTCAAAACAACATAGTAGCCCAATGTGTTTCTACTAACCCTGTTTATTATTAGACTCTTCCATGTTCTACTTCATGTATATTCAGACAGAGAAGTTTTTCAAGATATTCAACTAATTAAGATATTAACTTTTAGTTTATTTTTAAAAAAATGAGATTTCTTGCTTCATTATTTTCAATATAAACAAACTTCATTTGAGGACAACTTTCGTAACTTAACGACATTGATTATACTTTGCAATCATAGCTCGTTATTACCTTGCCACTGCTAGGGCATTTATCAAAGGATACCTCTGATACCTCTTCCAATGAGAATGCAGAAATTGAGATGAAATAAAATCACAATTGAGATGGTCTCCTATTGCTTCTATTTATTATTTCTATTCCTTATCATCTATGACAATATGTCCAGACCAAAGTTGCGAATACCATACCAAACCCGGTACTGGATTGGGTTTTAGTGTAGTATTGTACCGGTACCGGTCAATACCGAGTACCGTTTCAGGTAATTTTTAAATTTATTAAATAGTACCTAAAATTTTTTAAAATTTGCAAAATAGTCCATTGATATATTGTACAACAATATACTGTATACTTTACAAGTTTACATTAACCCTATTTCTAAAAATCATAATAATAAATAATAATCACAATTAATAATTTAATATGAAATGACAATAATTTTTAAATATTTC
>JAOTJB010027472.1:0-10563 GCA_027123815.1 Erythroxylum minutifolium
CTCTAATGTTGTTTAGCATCTGGTGAGAAGAAACAAGTTTTCTCTAATGTTGTTTAGTATTCGATGAGAGAAAACGATATTTCTCCGCTACAATTTAGCAATGCGGTTTAGCATCAAGTTAGAGAAATCAAGACCTATAGACGAAGATGACTCATATTAGATCATAAAAGTATCATCATAGTCTGCCACACTTCATTTTTCCATTTATGTTAGTGAGGTATTAGGTACTTGTGATGTATTGGACCTATGTCACATATGACACATCTGTCTGTTGTTTTCCGATATTGAAAGCCTTGCGGGACAGAATGTAGGACTTTTATTACCTTTGGATCAAATGTTTTTAAAAATTTTGGTACCATTACAGTAGCGTAACTTAACCGGATTTTTCAAACTGTTTTGAACTTGATTAAAACTGCAATTAATAATTATCTAAGGGGGAGATTGCAAGACAATTCTGCCCTTAGGGGCAAGTTTGTAATTTTCCTATATGATGGACAGTTATTAATTGTAATTTTAGTTTTTCAATAAATTACTGGTTAAATTACGTAATTTGATCAAGATAAAGGTAATACAATGGCCCAATAAATGATCTAGATTAATGGATCAAAGTTCGGATGAAAAATGAGTCTCTTTTAGTGTGGATCTGGTCTATATCAACCTTGTGATGGGGAAGCCTGATATGGAAGCTATATAAATAGGTTATGGTCTCCTGCAGTTACTCATATATCATTTACGAGCATTCAGAACTCTTACTCGTTAAGAGGGCTCGTGTATTGAGAAATCTACAGAAAGGCCTAGACCACGTGCTCGTGAATATTTTCTATAAAGGTCTCGGGGAGATTCGAGCTTGTTTGGCGATTGAAATTAGCTTTAGAAAACGGGATGAAATCGAAATAAAGTATTCCACATTTCTTCCTTTTTGAATCCTTTCACGACCGATCCTGGATATATAATAAGGTTTATTCTACGTATTACACTACAAATATATGAGAGAACTTCTCATCCCAATTTGAGAAAGTATAAAGATAATCTGAAATGTGAGCTTATATGAAAGTTGAGTCTTTTAAGCTCTGACCCAAAAGACAGACAACCTGAATAACGAAGAGGCAAGCAAGCAAGCATAATCCGACGGATGTGTTACATTGACCATAAAAAGTGAATTTTATGTATTCTCTTAATATTCCTCCTGAGAGGCTGAGACCTAAACTTATTAACAATAGTATCTCTTTATCCCACTGCATGAGGTGAAACGGAATTATAAGTACAAAAGCATAATAACAAAGATGCTGCATATATCCATGAACATATTCTCGACGAAGAACGATAATCCTCCAACCTTCCTTCTTGCCTTGTTGGTTGGGGATTCATAGTGAATTTGTTTGATAGGAGATGATATGATGTTATTGGGCCATATGAGCTAAAAAATAATTCATTATTTGTTCTGTATAAAATATTTTTATATTTTTTAAGATTAAGTACTTAATTAAAAAAATCTTAAAAGATTGATTAATTTAAGATTGATTATTCTTAATAATAATACATTACACATGCTTGACTTAATGACTATTAAGATAAGTTCTCACTTAGTTTTTGATAATAGATAATACATTACACATGCTTGACTTAATGACTATTAAGATAAGTTCTCACTTAGTTTTTGATAATAGACGTGGTAAACTATAGATTAGATCACCCATAATTTATGGCTAGCTTATTAAGAAAATGGTATTAGTCCATACACCACTTCTTCGTATTAAAATAAGTGTTAATGTCTTCTAGTATTATTATTGCACGGTTAGATCTATGACATAACTTGAACCTCATTTCACGTCAACGCTAATTAAATTGAAGTTTGATCTAACTTGGAACAACTTAAGAACTCCTCTTTAATTAACTAAAAGCTTAAGGATAAGTATGAACAAAAAGGTCTAAAAACCCATTTTTGGGATGTATTGAGACCAACATTTGTGTACTAATTTAACCAAAATTTAAGTACTATACTTTAAAATGCATAAGGGCAAAAAATATATTTTAAATTTCAAAGTTTTCAATTGGACACAATTTAAATCTTAATGATTTAAAGTGTTTAAATTCAATCGTAGCATTTTCAAAACGTTAAAAATAAATTCTCAAAATTTTTTTTTAAAAAATTATATTATTAAAAATGAAAAAATTTAGAAAGTATTAATTTATTTTTTAAATTTATAATGAAACTCATTATATCGTGACCCTTCCACTAAATTTTAAAAAATGGGAAAAATATCAAATCAACAATAATGTATTAAATTTTAATTTTATTAAATTTTTCGTTAACAATCTATTTTAAAGTTTAAAAAACGTTAAACTTTAATTTAAACATCTTTTAACGATAAAATTCAAGTTATATAAGCGGTTCAAATTATATTTTCTATAAAATCTTTTAAGGATGAAATTGTGATTTTGGCCAATGCATAAAGTACCAATTTGTGAGCATTTTCAACTTGTTTACTCGGAAGAAAATGACTGCTATCTATTAAAGATATACTAACATACACGTTTGATTATAACGTCAAAGTTCTGAAATAATACTAATATTGCTAATACTTGACAAACCCATAATCAATATCACGATTCATGCAACAACAATAAGTCCTTTTTATAGTTCTTGCGTGCCGTCCATGTTTTGCGTTCATGGCTCGTTATCACAGAACGAGGTCAAAAGGAAAAGGATTTTTGTACTAGATGAAGGTGCAAGAAATCCAAAGAAAGTTACATATGCACTCGAAAGGTAAGTATCGTTGCCTCACTTATGAAAAACTGCTGAACTGGTTTTTCATTGAGTCTTTGATTAATTGCAGGAATGGCTGGCATCAAGTTGAAGCATCAAGCATGGTTGATGTCTCATTAGGCTCGTGATAACTAAGTGAAAGATAATATTCGAAACTGTCCATTTCAACCAAAATATATATTTGAAACACAGATGTTTTGCTTTCCACTGAATTTAAAACAAGCACTTTTATGAGTACAAGTTTATGATACATATATCTCATTTATTATTACTTCTGTTAAATAAATAAATACAGATATTATTGATATACTTAATTTGTTAATTATTAAAGTCAATTATATTGAATATGTTGAGTAAAATATTAAATATATCTCAACTTTTATTTTTATTTCTTTATGTAATTATGTTAAATTATTATTTCTTTGAAAACTAATATTTAGAATTTTGATTTAAAAATTTTTATAAGCATTAATAACAATCCAATTCACCTTTGATAAAAAAAAATTCAAAATAACCCACGGGAAAATTTAAAATTTATAATTTAGTAACAGCTCAAATTTTGAAAAATTTTAAAAAATGAAAAAAATTGCAGCATACTTTGAAAATATTTAAAATGGGATGATAAAATATATTTTAATTCTGTGAAATTTAATTAAGTTAAAATATTTTTCTCTAAAAAAATGGTTTTTAGAATTTTGACTTAAAATTTTGAGTATCAATAATAATTTAGTTCATTATTGAATTCGAAGAGAAATTATTTTCTATAATTTTTAAACAACTCAAAATTTGACAAGTTATAAAAAAATTAAAAAAACTTTAAATGTCACCAAATTTTGTAGGTTGCCTTAAAAATATTTAGAATACGATAACGAAGTCTATCTTAAGTATGTTAAATTTTATTTATAATAATGTTACATTTAAAAATATGTTTTTATATAAATTATGAAATGTAGTGTTAAAAAAAATTAAAAATATATATTTAATAAATTATTAAAAAAACATGTAATCATAATTACTAATACTAAAAAGTAACTATAATCGAGCATGTGTGATGATTTAGATGTCCACTAGGTCATTATCGTTTTCTGGAGTTATATCTACCAATTCATTATTTGTAGACACAATATCCCATCGTGGATTTATTCTAAACTTGTACACTATCTTGCACATATAACTATCTCAATAATTGATATTGACCTCTAAATCACTATCTCAAATAAAATTATTCGACTGTAAACTTAGCATCCCAAGAAAAATCAATGGTGGGAATTGAAGGTGAAATCCCATCCAAGTTGATCAATGAAATGAAATATCGACGAACTCACTTTCTTCTTTCAACAGAAAAATCAAAGTTACTATTTTCCATATCAGACGAATTCTCAAAGTCACATGATCTTCCCCCTTTACAGGTCCAATTTTGAACCAAAACGGATTTGATTTAAAAGTCAAGCAAAGAAAAAAAGGTTTCTCCTCAAGTAAATGCGAACCTCAACTTTGTTCATCCCTTCATAAGTGCTAGTTACACTAATTTCCCTAAATCAAGGAGCAAAGAGATGATGGTACTTGACCTTTTCATTTTTATCCGTGACACAACCTTTTGTTACGAGTAGTCCCTTCATTTCAAAGGCCAACAAGTTATTCAATGGCTCAGAGATTTTTCTTTGATAGCGTTTGACTAAGTACGTTCCATATCCTACGATCATGGGTTGCTGTCGCAATTATGGAGATGCTCCTTACCAGTTCTCATTCGATTCCATACCTTTGCCAAATTCAACTCCATAGTGGCATCGATTATATATACATTTTCACTGAATCGAAAAGGCAATACAGAATTTCCCTTTTCTTTATGAAAATCATTGATGGCTATGGCAATAGTTCATATCCATGTGGGTTTAGACAGGCACAGAGTCACTCAACATGTTCGTCCACCACCATCATCATCACCGCCACTTAAAGCAGTAGCCAACCCCATGTCCTTTACATGCAGAGACCCTTATAGTACACTCATTTAGTGCGAAAGATACACAATCTATAACTTACATTAAAACATAATTTTTCACTATAAATTGATTCCTCACACTAACTCAAGATTTCTAATATGGTACGATTCACATATACAAGCCTAAAGTTGTAACAACTTTACATCTTTAATATTTTACAAAACGTAAAAATAAGTCTCTATTGTCATTTTTAGTAGCACTTTACTTTTTAACATTACTAAAATAGTATCAATTGTATTACTGTTACTAAAATAGTACTTATTGTAATTTTAGTAAAGTGTAAAGAGATGATAATATGTATTTATTTAGACCTTTTTGTGAAATGTTAAGTTAAAATTCACATTTTTAATCAATATTTT
Organism: Erythroxylum minutifolium; assembly: GCA_027123815.1. Lineage (NCBI taxonomy): Eukaryota > Viridiplantae > Streptophyta > Magnoliopsida > Malpighiales > Erythroxylaceae > Erythroxylum > Erythroxylum minutifolium. The sequence continues at coordinate 5,127 of JAOTJB010027472.1, forward strand.
AAAATTTATTTTTAAGATCACACATGTATATGATAAATTCAAACTTCCTAATCGTATATAAGACTCATATACTAAAAACTACTAAATATTTAACTCAATTAAGATTTTAGGTGTTACCAATATTATTTTCAAAATATTAAAATGCACCGTGATATTATAAATAATGATAAAAACTAAATTTAAGTTAAAAAACTAAAAAAAGTTTGTTGAAATATAAGCGAGACTTTGTTCCACATGGAAAGAATATATGATCTTGAACATGCATATAAGTCTAATGAGTTACTCTTCTTAGTACTAATTGGTTTTAGGATGGAACCTCATTTGAGCTTATATATGCTCAGTTTATTTAGGCCCAATTATATAAAATTTATCATGGTATCAGAGCAGGTTGCTCTAGGTTACTTGTCATCACCTCGTCACAATAGACTGTGTCATGTGTTGGGTTGTAAATTAGCCCACGCATGAGAAGGATGTGTTAAAATATAAGTGAGACTTTCTCTCACATGGAAAAAATATATGGCCTTGAGCATGCATATTAGCCTAATTAGTTACTCCTCTTAGTACTAATTGATTTTACCATAAAACCTCATTTGAAATTATATGTGCTCAACTTTTTTAGGCTCAATCATATAAAATTTAACAAAGTAACCTTATTTCCTTAACTTTGTGCCGCAACCGAAAATCTCTCAACTGGTGTTGCCCCTAACCCTCAGCCGTTCACCAAGTCTATTCCAGGATAAATGTTACCACACTCAACGAACCTCCCCAAGTTCATAACCCATCAAGTGGGTCCAAGATTTGAAGAAGATTTTCTAAGCAAGTCAGTATTAGTGGGGATGGGTCTCCAATTTCACTACTTTTAAACGCAAGCAATGATGCTTTGCTTTGTATTGTGAAAGCTGTAGATAACAAGTCTTGGGAAAGAGAGTTTAACTGGGACAAGCTAAAGCTCTAGGCTTTTATGCTTTTTTTGGTTTCAGTCGGTGCGTTTGTTTTTTCGACTGTCTTTCCCTCTCAATCTCTTTCCATGTTTATCTCTCACTCAGACCTTGAGAAAATTAAACCAACGATCATCCGACACTTCACTTTCCGCTTTCTCTATGTCATCTACATGGTTAATACTCTTCTTGTCCAACGTCAAGTGATGTTTCCACCTTCTTTCTCAATCCTTTTTCTTCCTCTTTGTACTGAACTTTATTCACTTATTTACTTTTCATCAATATGGACCACTTTCAAGGGATTGCGTTGGATTATTGTTAGATTTTTATTTGAGATGTCGTTAGATTGAATTATATAGTAAATGAAAGAGACTCAACTATTTTAAATTTTAATTTAATGTAAATAAAATTTAAACTTGTAAATTATAATTTGACAAACTCCCTAATTTGATAGTATACAACACACTTCTCATAATTTATAAATTTAGAATTATTTCATAGAAATTAATTAAATTCTAATGAACTAATTAGAATTTTAATAAAAGTTTGAGGATTAAAGTAAACTTTTTCTTACAATAAAATGCTAAAATTGAATATAAAAATTATATTTATAATTTTGATAAATATAACTATTTTGGACTATACTAATTCGATACAAATTATATGCATCAAAATTATAATACTTTATAAGTCAAATGATGTAAAATATATTGATCAAGTCAAAGTTCATTGCTGTTGAGTTCCAATTAGAACATCAATTTTATATTGCATCACAAGCAATAAAATTGAATTTAATGCTTCTCTCCCGTTTTACTCGTACCTTATGAAGCTGAGATGCAGAATTAGAGTTACCGGATATTGTAGAGCAACTTCAAACATATAAAGAATTCCAAACTTCCCTGTAGTGGAGTGATATTCATACCCAATAAAAGATATATATTTTATCTGTCACTTTTAGTGCCATCCATCGAATAAAAAGACCATAAAAAGGGTCGTGCTTGTACTCGTTAGTACATCTGCATACGTGTGTCAACTAAAGCATGCTTTCCAAATGTTTGATTTGTTTGGAAATTGGAACAAAGTCCTTACTTTGCTAAGAGTCAATTATATGGAACGTAGGGTTTGGGGCCAAGAAAGAAAAGATTATCGAAAATCATCATAGATAAGACATATTCTAAATTAACAAAAGAATTCGTCAATGGCGACTCCTTCAGATTGGAAAGGAATGCTCTAGATGGGGTCTCTTCTATTTCATCACACTTACTTTAGTTCAATTACTTGCGTATGAAGGAAATACTTTGCTAAAATTTTAGCACTTCTTTGAAAAACTTTTCATATGAGATAATGGAAAATTTGGAAGTTATTAAAAAAATGTCAAAAGTTGAACGTTCTCTTCTTTCTTGGTGTGCTAATACGTCCCTGATTTGGAAAAAAAAAAACCAACAACCAGAGATCTTTGACTTGGGGTTTGATTAGTAAAGCACATCTTCGATTGCATATCACAACTCCATACCAAAACATATGGACTACGCGTAAAAGTTATGTTGAGGAATGGGACTTGAATATAAAATTTCCATGTTATTATTAACTCTCAAAGTATGGTCATGGTACGGATTTCCAATACTTGACCAATCGCAAGATAACCTTAAAAATTTGCTTTTGTAAAGGAGAACGAGCCTACATGTGTCTGACTCGAAACATGTAACACACCTTGAACAATGACCAAATAGCACATATACCATAATAACCTTAAAAGATCTGAAAATAAGTCCAAAAAAAAAAGGAACGTGGGAATCTTATAAAATGGTATCAATTTTCCAGGTGACGAAGGAAGACTGGTTTTAACAAAAAGCTTATTTAAAAATGTAAATAATACACATCAAGCAAGTAAACCAAAATGGTCGTTCAAGTTTAGTATAAAGTTTAAGATACAAAAACCTTATCCTAAAGTTTAATATAAAGTTTAAGATACAAAAACCTTATCCTAAATTCTCTCCTCCAGCATTGCCAACTTCTACGCTCCAAAAATCATCAGCCCTTCACGGAATCAAATGCCCATCATCCCAAATCATTGGTAGACCCTTTGTGTCTCACCTCCTGCATCAGCCACGCACACATGTCTAACTATTTATATCAACGCACACACTATGATTTTGTATTATATTAACCGACTGGTAGGGTTTTAAGTTTGTCAATTACCACTTAAAAAAAAAAAACCACTATTGTATTGTTGTTATTCCTCTATCTAACGCTTTTGAAGTGTTGAAGAGAGGAAGAGAGAACGAGCTAGGTTGGTCGATCGCTTGTTTTGATTAATTAAAAGGGAAATGTTAGTTTAATGATATGTGCAATTATTCCCAATCTTCCCATCATAAAGTGGCATATATTATACAAATGGACCATATGGTTATATATTATTTGTTATTACTTTATTAATTCTGGACTGTGTCAAAGTCAGTGTCGATCTACCAGGGGTCCAAATTCCAAATTCCAAAAACAATGCCCGTCTACTTTGCTTTTCGGCACACAAAAGCACTGGCTGACGAAAAAGGGAGTTGGAATTGGATAACTCCTAGTTTAAAGATGCCTTAAAGTCACATATTCTAAGCTTAATTGTAGTTTACTATTGACTGTCATCATTATGTGTAACACATTTTCTATCAGATTAAGGACCAGAAAAATATGAACAGATCTTGACTTTTTGGACACCAACAATACATTACACACATGTGTGTCATCCCTAAAGTCAAATTCCAGATCCAACTCCCATATCTAACCATTTTTGGTACCTCTTTTTCTCTTAGGATATGAGGAATAATGGGTAATACTGTGGATTGGTTAGATTCGATTACTCAATTTACTGTTAGAAGATCTAGATGCCATGCCACGAATATTATAGGTGGATGCACTTTTATCAAAAATAAATTATAGGTGGATGAACCGGCATTTTCTTTTCCGTTCGTAGTTTTTTAGATTTCATTGTTAACTATTTTGTAAATTCATCAATTTAATGTCCTTTTAGTTAAACATAAGATGATAATAGTTTTATGACTTTATCCATTTAAAAGAGAACCTTTAACTTGTTTAATATTAGTTATTATCGTCATTTATGCCCAATTGAAATTTGGCTGAGGTGTAAAGTTTAGAAATATCCTTTATCCACGTTGTTTAATATTAGCATTGACAAAAGGAGAGAAAGAGAGAAGGGGTCTAGAGTTGATTCGTCAGCCATTATAGCATAATCATGGTAATTATTGATTAACACGCACTCTCTAATAAGTAGCTCCATTGAAGCTTAAAAGTATCCATACATAGGGCGGCTTTAGCCACAGTTTCAAGTTCTAGACTGTATAGCTTAAAAGAGGTATGATCAATAATCCAATTTTAACAGTTAATTAATAAATGTATAGCCGCCTAAACGTGGAAAAATGAGGGGCACCATAACTTTTATGGTTGATGAATTGTGTATAAGATATAATTCTGATAGGTACTGTAGGGTCCAGATTTGTGGTTGCCATTAACGAGTAAATGGAACTTGTGTTAATGTTGTTAAACATAGTTTACGTTTCCAATTATTATAGGTTTATCAAGTCTCACTGGTGACCTAACTTCTCATCAGCATAGCCGACAAAGCATTATTGCAAGTGCATGTACATGTATACACACATAGCTAGTAGGTCCCAAAGCACCCCCATAACAACTTTATACTTAAGAAAAAGATACTGATTCCTGTTGATGAATCCTATTCTCGTTCGTGCTTTTGTACCTCCAACCCAAAAACAAAAATTCAATATACCCAAGATTTGTCGTAATTATAGTTCAATCACTTTCTCCAATGAAGAAATGGAGGAAGAAGAGGAGGTAATTCCTTCTAATCATTCCTCAAAGTCAGCTTCACTTCCAGGTATCCAATGGAGTTGAAAGCATGTAGTTATTCGAAAATTAATTCCAGTATGACCTTTTTATATTGGTAAAAAGAAAACGATGAGGATAAGCCACTAATGATCATTTGGTAGAACTCAAGAAATAGTAGTAGTGCACATCCCTTTCTAATTAATCAACACATATTTATAACAAGGCAAAGTAAATATCACTAACCTCGTCCATTAAATCGATGGAATCATATTTAATTTGATAAGCAATATGCACGGTACTCCTTATCTGTCAACCTACTCTTATATACGTGAAGTGCCTGTTTAGTTGAGCTTATATCAGTAGAACTTTTGTTAATAGAGCTTTTCTGAGAAGAGCTTTTTTAAAAAGTCAGTTGACTGTTTGACTGTTAATTAAAAAATAGCTTTTTAAAAAGAGCTTCATACAGTAGACTGTTTGGCAACATAAAAACAAAAAATACTTTTATTAATTTTAACTATATTTTATTTTATAATAAAATTATTTAAAATATATTAAACAATATACAAAAAAATATATTAATTATTATATAATTTTAAACCATATGAAACATAAATAAAAATATATCTAACCAAATTTTTTGTATA
>JAOTJB010027521.1:0-10560 GCA_027123815.1 Erythroxylum minutifolium
AAGGACTTGAGTAAAACCTGTAGCTTTAGGTTTAAATTTGGTAAATTTGGCTCTTCCTCAAGCTCCTCTTCTCCAACTAAATCACTATCATCACTATCATTCAAACTTGTTGGAGCAAGACCCATGTTAGAAATGTCTTCCAAGGCTGCATTTGATGGACCTCCATTAAATAGGATTGTAGTCAGATGTAGTTTTGCATGAATCATGATCACCACCCTAATCAACATCAGTATAGCCATGCAAATCAAGATTCTTTCCTTGGTAGCATAGCCAATAGTCCTTTGTACCTTTGAGATCCTTTTCACACACTTCCAATGCTCGATTCCAAGGTTAGAAGAATATCTTGCCAGTATACCTACAGCTTAGCTAATATCAGGTCTTGTACACAACATGGCATACATTAGACTTCCAATGGCACATAAGTATGGGACCTTTTTCATTTTCTCCTTTTCTTGAGTACTACGAGGACACAAATCTTCCAAGCTTGCAACCATATGCAAGTGGTGTACTCGTTGGTTTTGAGTTTGTCAAGTTAAACCTTGTAAGAATTTTATCAATGTAAGGTTCTTGAGACAAGGCCAACATCTTAGATTTCCTATCTCTTAGGATCTTAACAACAAGGATATAGGCAGCTTCTCTTATATCCTTCGTGTCGAAGGTGGAAGACAACCATCCATCCTTTCATGGTTTTCAACAAACTCAATCCATTACTTGCTCTCAATATCTCATCCACATATAGAGTCATAATGGCAAATTTGGACCCAGAAGTGTACACGTAAACACAATGGTCTTCATGCATCATCACAAAACCAAAGTTTGTGATTGCATCATAAAACCAAGTACCACTATCTTGAATCTTGCTTAAGATGGTATATAGACTTTTTAAATCTACATACTTTGTGCTCTTGACCCTTTTCAACAAACCCATTAGGTTGTTGCATGCAAATCTCCTCTCTCAAATCACCATTGAGAAAGGAGGTCTTTACATCCATTTGATGCAATTCCAAGTCCAAATAAGCCACAATAGTAAGTAATAATCTGAAGGAATTGATTTCACAATAGGGGAGAAGGTATCCTTAAAATCTATACCCTCCTTCTGTGTGAATTCCTTGGCTACCAATCAAGCCTTGTACTTTTCAATAGTACCATTAGAATTCAATTTTATCTTGAGAACCCACTTCTTTCCAATAGCCCTTCGACTAGGAGGTAATTCAGCTAAGTCCTAAACCTCATTGAGATGTATCCAATTCATCTCACCTTGCATTTCCATTAGCCACTTCTCTTTGTGAACACCTTCAAGAGCTTCTTGCACATTACTTAGTTGATCAATCTCAAATGACACCAAGTTTGCCTCACTTCCCTCCAAAATCCACCATTCCTTTGGTGGTCCAAATTGCCTATTTGAACGTCTCAAATTAGGCACGGGAGGAGGCTCATCATAATCTTGCCCTATAGTCTAATCATATGGTTCTTGAACTACCTCAACTCCCTCTTGAACTTGTTCATCAAGAACTTCTTCTTATTGTTCATTAACAAGTGGGGATGTAGGAGGCACTTGAACAGCCTCTTTTTGAGGAACTTCCACCACGGAAGGTGTAGTCAATGGTGTTTTCAAAACACTAGACTGACCTTGCATAGAGGTCTCAATCAATGCATCTAAATCGCAACATTCACCAACTTTAGGGAAATCATACTCAATAAAGTTGGAATTTCTTGATTCAAAGACATTTCCAATCTTGTGACTTACGTCCAAGAACACATACCCCTTAGAATGCTTAGAATAACTAAGGAAGGCACACTTCCTCCCTCTAGGGCCTAATTTCCCAAGAGGGTGATCTGTAGCATGTACATAAGCTACACATCCCCAAGGACAAAGATAGCTTAAGTTAGGGGTTTTCCTTGACCGTAACTCATACGGCGTAGAATCAACAAACTTAGAGGGCACTCTATTTAGAATATGTGTTGCACTGAGCAATGCATCGCCCCAATAGGTAATATCCAAGTTGGCCTTAGCCATTATGGATCGCACCATATCCATAAGAGTCCTATTCTTTCTTTCGGCTAATCCATTTTGTTATGGAGTCCAAGAAAGTGTGAGTTTCCTCACAATGCCGTTTTGGTCACAAAATGCCTTAAAATCATTTGACATATACTCGTCACCACGATCAGTCGTCAATGACTTGATCTTCTTACCCAATTGATTCTCCACAAAGTGCAAGTATGTTTTAAGGCACCTCAATGCTTCACACTTGTGCTTTAGTAAGATCACATGGGGTAAATCAAGTACAATTGTCATTGAATGTGATAAAGTATCTAAACCTAAGTCTAGATGCAATTCTCATTGGTCCACAAAGATTGAAGTGAAACTAATTGTAAAGCTTCTTGACTTCTAGTTGCCTTGCCAAAAGGCTTTGTTGTGGCCTTGCCAACAATACTTGATTGGCAACCTGGTATAGAGACCTTGGACAATGATCCTAGTAAGCCACGTGTGGCCAACTTAGTCATACTTTCTTGTCTAATTTGTCCCAAATGCTCATGCTAAGTCATCTCAGTAGTAACCTCAGTTACATAGCAATTAGAAGTAGCAATAATCACGTTCAATTCAAACAACCCATTGTTTATTAAACAAGAACATGCGACTACATTATCTTTAATAATATCCACAAATTTATTAAAGAAATTCAAGCAATATTCAAACTTTAACAAGGAACATACAGAAACCAAGTTTCTACAAATCTTAGGTACATATAGAACGTCAATTAACAACAAATGTCCATTGTTCAAAGGAACTCTACAAGTTACTATCCATTCTATTTCAAGGCTTGCATTGTTCCCTGTAGCAGAAGGTGCCTTGCAATGTCATCAAATGACTTGATTTGAGAGTTGTGGCGTAAATTGGCCTTCATCAATTGCCACTCCTCATAAGGCAAGGAACAGATTATTGCTTGAACTTGTTGCTCATTAGTGAGCACATGACCAGTGGATTTGAGTTGATGAATCATACGTGACATCTCACAAAAGTTGGCACTCATAATGTGGTCAACCCTCTTACTATAATTTTCAAACTTGAGAATCATAGCTCTTTGTTTCTCCACAAAAACATCTCTATATGGCTTTGGCCGAATCCCATATGGCTTTGGTCGACTCAAGTATAGAGAAATCCACCATGAGTTCATCAACCATGGTACTCAAGAGAGTAACACGGGCCACAAAATCTTTCTTCTTATATGCCTCATAGGCATTAGAGTTTCCACCCACCGCTGGTGGCTCGACCGTATGGAAGACCACATCAAGTGTATCTTGCTCAGTTAAGATGAAATGAACCTTTTGTTGGCAAATGAAGTTATCTCCATCAAGCTTGAGGTCTTTATTTAATTCAGCAACAATATTCTTACATGCCATCTACATTGATGCAATTATCACATGTAAATGCATTTCTACCACAACAAGACTTAATCAAGCAATCTGCATGAGAAACAACTATTGCATGCTAAAACATAGAAAAAGAAATGCATATAGCATTTAATCAGAAATATTTCAACATGCTTTCATTGTTTCACAAAACATGTTGTCAATAAAGCCTTCAATTTGGTATGGCAACTATCACACATAGAACATATAGCAATAAATACATTCACATGTCATTATCATGATTTCACTAAAAAAACATAGACCAATATATTAGTATGTCAATTTTATGATCATAAAATCATTTTAAATCATGCTTTCAACCTAAATCTCTGATACCATTTGTTGATTTTAGATCATAACTCAAACGAGAAATCTTATGATTTCATAAGCATACAAGATCTTACGCACATCACTAAGAAGGGTAGGATGATATACTAACTTGAAATGTAGCAGAATAACTCCTTATACACTTGATGATTTGCCTCCCTTGTGGAGATCCACTACGGCTTCTCCTTCTTCTACAACTCGTCATGGTTGGAATGGATGGAGTAGATTGATATCGTCACAACGCACTAAGGTCGAAAGAGTCGCTAATTTGTGAAAGTGGCAATCCTTATGGTTCATCAACAATGCTCTTAATAAGCTTAACAACTATTTTATGGTAGAGTGCTTCAATGCATGAAGACTTGAAAGAAGGGAGTGTTTTTGACTCAAAGATGGGAGAAGAGTTTATTATTCGGCCCAAAAAAAATCTGAAAGAAACTATGAAATTCCCTTTTATAGGCCACCAAAAAGTGCCTTTGAAGAGTCATGACTCTTCCAAGAGTTATGTCTCTTGGCGAAACATCATGACTCTTGGCTAAGGGACACATCCTTTGGCAAAGAGTCATGTGTCTTCACTTAAATTCATGATGGTACACTCATGACCATTCATTCTTGTACATGAACCTCTTTTTGGCCAAATGATCACAACCATTGGCCGAAACAATACATCCTTTCTTCTAAAGTACACATACCTTGGTGAAAGGGTGTCATGTATGTTTATTCTAAGGCAAGGTATATGATGAATCTTCCCTATTAGCCAAATTCAACCTCTTGGTTGAATTAATCCTTTCTTGGCTGAATTCATGTATCCATGTGGACACAATGAACTTGTACTCTAAGTGCATGAATGGGAAGACGCATTATGGCATGCTACAACTCATGGTACACCCTAGTTTCCATTGTGCACTCAAGCACCCTAGATTCCTTCATCTAGCACCACCAATTTCACCCATTAAGCTTTGGGTTTCAACTCCAACTGATGCTCCTTAATTATCTCTTCTAGCTTAACTAGTGTGAGCAAATTTATAGCTAACTTCAATTCGCAAGAACCAAAGATGGGCTAGGATAATCTCAATTGAGTCCAATTGAGCTTATCCTTAGCTTTCTAGCTATTAACTTGTTTTAATGAGCTCCTACGAGCTCACCTGAAGCTAGCTTTAGACACTTGAACTAAGGCAAAGTCATGTCAAGCCACTTATAGCTTACATGAGCTTCATTGAGCTCCCATGAGCTAAGGGTTATCTCCTTACATGAAACCCAAGCACTTTCAAATATATGTTGGTGCATCAAATGGAATTCGTAGCACTTAAGCTATAAAATTTCAACACCTCCTATGCATATTTGTGTTCAAAGTGGCTATTGGAGCTTGATCTTCATCATCTTCATCATCACCCTCATAGTCATCATTGGTAGCATGCTTATCAAACCTTTGTGTTAGGTAGGTTTTACGGTTGTCCCATTTGCAAATTAGCTATAGTAACCTCTTTCTTCTCGATCCTATCTTTTATCTCTTCAAACATAGTGAACATTTGCTCAAATTTCTTTTGCAAGGCTTTTATTGTGAATGAATTCACTTGTACCTCGTCTACATTCACACCTATAGAAGTCATATTGAAAACCTACAAAGGAATGTTATAAATATCCTCTCAGCACTCCTTTATGTGTTTCTCTCAATTAATGCCACTTAACTCTAGTGTTTACATACGTTATATTTGGCTTTTCTCTATAATGGTGCTTACACAAACTCTTGCCTTTAACCACTCTTAGAATTCCTCTTTTAGTTCTTTATAGAGCAAAATAAGCCAAATCAAGACAATTAAACTTGTAGCAATTCAAAACGGATTAAAGTGTAACGAAGGAAACTAAAATAAACTAAAAGGATCAAGAACATACAGAAATGATTGCAAAAGAAAAAAAGAAAACAAATTAAGGATAGGACCAAAGAAATTAAATCACAAAGATAAGGAGAATAATGGGCTTAAAGAAACAAATTGCAAATACGATTTCTAACAGAATATGATTAACAACTAATTTTTGACCAAGAAATCCATATTAAAAAGGTATAGCTCTTTTATAAGGATTGGTTCACCAACTAGTCTCAATATTCTTATTTTCTTTTCAACTGGATAACTTCTCTCTCTTTTTTTCAAATTTTTTATATAGATATATATCAGACCTAGAAACCAGCCTCAATTTTCTTCTTTTTTTTCAATTGGATAACTTTTTTAAAATTTTGTATATATATCAGACCTAGAAAAATTATAACTCAATAATTGAATGAGAAAAATAGGAACAAAGACTGAATGAATGAAAGGAGAAAGCTCACAGAAAATGGTAACAATAAAGCAAAACAAAAACAGGCGGAACAAAATGAAAGTGAATAGAAGGAAGAACGCAATGAATTAAGGATAACCAAACCTGATTTAGAGCTAATTAAGGTAAGAAATCATCCTATTTGAATAATTTGATCAGAATCAGTATTTGATTGAGCTAACTAAGGTTCCTAATTAAGCAATCACCCTAATTGAATGATTGACCAAAATCATTATTTGATTGAGCTAATTAAGGTAAAAATCATTCATAATTTGTTGGGAAAACTTACACATGTTCTTGAATGTCTCCCACGAATCTTGGAATGCTTGGAACATATTGGAATAACTTGGACACTTATTGGGCTTCTGGACTCAGCTTGGATCAGATTTGTTAGGCCTTGAATACTTTCCAAGCTAATTAGAGTTTGTTTAGTTCATATCTCTTCAATTAGTCCATTTATAACTTCCTTTATCTTCTTGGCTTTAGCTCTTGTAATTGGGCCTCCTTGAATTGTTAATGGTTCCTTTAGAGCTTTGCTTAGGCCAGTTGTGATCTCATCAATTAACCTCTACAACTTTAGCACTAATAATATAATCCTAACAATTTAATTTATTCGTGCAAAAAGGTACCCCTTTTAAGGTTAGCGTACAATTTAGCTTTCCTTAAAACTTTTAAAACCTACCTTACATGGTCAATATGCTTTTCAAGGTTTTGCTGTAATTCAAAATGTCATCAAAAATAAAAAACCATAAAATTTTCTAATAAAAGCACCCAAAACATAATTCATAAGTCTCCTAACTGTACTAGGTACTTTAGTTCGACCAAAAGACACAACCATCTAGTCATACTAACTGTATTTTTTTAATGATTGTTTTCCACTCATCACCTTCTTTTTTGCAAATTTGGTGATATCCACTTTTTAAATCAATTTTGGAAAACAAACAAGCACAATGCAATTTATCAAACATATCATCTAATCTAGGAATGAGATTTCTATAATTCATAGTATCTGTGTTTAGTGGTAAGACAATCAACACACATATAGCATGCTCCATCCTTCTTAAGCATTCGCAAGACTAAACCCACATATGGACTTCGACTTTTTTGCATATATCCCTTTGCCATCAATTCCTCAACTTACCTTTATAGCTCCGTTTTCTCCTTTAGATTGCTCCTATAGGTAGGTCTATTTAGAATACTAGCACTAGGAATAACATCTGTTGTTCTATTCGCCTAACTGGTGATAAACTATTAGGCACTTCTTTAGGAAATTAATCATCAAACCCTACAGTAAAGAACGAAAAATACTAGGCAAAGAAGATTTTTCTAACTTAAATACAAGCATAGGATGCCTTGGAAAATAAGCTCTCTTAATATCACTCTTTTTGCGTAGAAATTCATTTTTCTTAGTCTTTCTATTTTGCACAATTCTTTATTTTTCTCTCTTTCATTCGCTTTTAAATTTTCTCTTTTTTACTTTAAATTTACTTCCTCACTATTAATTTCAATCTCTTACTCCCTTTTTGACTTCTCTAATCTCACTTGATCTTCATATAATTGTTTAGGAGTGAAAGATACAAGGGTAATAGTTTTTTCATTTATAGAAGATTGTCAATTTGTAAACTCATTATGAACTACTAGTATATTATATTGCCATGAATAACCCAATGAGATGTCCCTAGTTTTGCATAGGTACTACATCATATAATACCTCATCCTTATAATGCCTAATGGAGAAATAAACTAACCCTTACCTATAAACCTTAACTCCACATTCATTCAACCATTGCAATTCATAAAATCTAGGATGTTTAAAAGTAAGTGAACTTAATTTATCAACTAGATCACTAGTAACACTAGTGCAACTACCCCTTCAAATATCAAACTATATAACATATCATTGATTTGAATTCTAGTACAAAAATATTTTCTTTAAACCTCTTTCTCTTTCACTTGGGCATTCAAAGCACGTGTGACATAATCATTTCTCCATTTTTAAGAAACTCTATGTCACTTGCATCTTTTAAGGGTGGAATAGACATAACATCCTCTTAAACAAACCACCTTCTCATCAAACAGTGACCAATTTCAGCTTTGTCTCCTTGGAGTAGTTATGGAAATAAAAAATTACACCTTCTTTTTCCATTATAAACAAGCTTTGAATTTTCCCTTGGAGTGGTGGAATTTTAAGTTTTATAGTCCTTAAGTTGTTGTCAACTTTAACTCCATTATAATGCCCAAATGTACCTATACTTGCATTTGAGCCCTATTCTCCATCATCTAAGTCATCACTAAAATCATCATCAGGCTCCTTGACTCATCGTTGTGCCTTAGACTGCCCCTTATGTATACTTGATTCTAGCCTTCAAAGTCAATCATCAAGTGAATCAAATCTGGTGGAAAGTTGCTCAAACATTTTTTGAAAAATTTTCATATATAATTTGATGTGAAAAGTTTCTTGAATGTCTTCAATTTGATCTTTATTCTTTCCTTAAGTTTACCTCACAAACAGTCCCTTACATGCTTCCATTAGGATTGATAGCACTTGCACTCAAGTTTCACTAAAAACTAGGTTTTTACCCTTTTAAAGCTCAACACTTTTGCCTTTTCCCACTCTTAATTATATTTCTTTAGTTCTTTAAGGAACTAATCAACACAATCAAGAATTAACTTGTAAAACCCAAAAAATAAACAAATCATTCCTCAAAATTTGAGAAAGGGATGCAAAGAAAGTATAAATTCAAATAAAGAGTAATTTTTTAGAAACAAGACAAGAAGAGAACAAATATTCGTATGGGAAGGATGCTAGGGAGTTTGAATTTGAAAAAAGAAAAATTTTGAATGAAGCAAGAAGAATAAAGGTGTTTAAAGTAATATAAAGGCATAAATAAATAAGGAAATTAGATAACACTAGAAATTCAATCATAGCAATAATTTTTCACGTTTGATTCCAATGTTGTGCACCAATCTAAATTCTTTTTTGTTCCTTTTTTTCTAAAACTAATTTAAATATGATCCAATTAACACAATAAATGTGAAATTGAATTGTAGACACCAATCTAATAAATATAATTTTTTATAAGATGGATAGAGCAGAAATGGAAAAAGGAAACAAACATAAGGACAAAAGATGCAAAGAGCAAGTAAAGAATGGTTACAAAAACTTGATCTTAGAGGCAAATCTTTGATACCAAATGATGTGAACCTTACTAAGAGTAGTAAAATCCAACAACCAAAATTGATAACTTTTCCCTAGAATTTTCTAAGAAACAAGATTTGTGAAATGATCATAGACCCATTGTTTCTATGATCAAAGACGAATCTAAGTGATAAGAAATGTTATAGATATTACACTAAGGAAAAGAAAGAGAAGGTGAGTATTAACTTTGAATTATGAATGCACAAGTTAAAAAATTGATAAGTTCAAAGAGTTCAATCAAGAACCAATAAAAAGAATACCCTACAAAATATTATTGAGGATAATTATACCCCATATAAGCATAAAATGTGCCATTTTATACCAAGAAAGAGAATGTCCTCCAAAATATTATTGATGATAAATTTCCCCATACAAGCATACAATGTGCCTTTACATAGAGGAAGGCATAAAACCTTAGAAACCAATTTTAAATCCACTTATAATTTCGATTTTAAAATATGCAACTTGTATAAAATAAAAGAAAACTATAAAATAAACTTAATTCCCTAATTTGCATCTATGGAATAGGAAAATAAGTCCAGAATATATGAAATAGAATAAGGAAAACAAATACAACTATTAACTAGCAAGGACTCCTTTCAAAGTAGGGTAAAAGTTCAAACAGTCAAAGTTTCCTTGTCATTCTCGTGTTTATCTCAACTAATAAAAATTTTAAAGCCATAACTTGAGATATAAAGCTTCAAATGAACTGATTCTTCATTCGTTGGAAAGATGAAAGTTTCGTATACAATTTTTTAGTTTAGATAACTTTGAAATTTTCCATCTCCTAGCATTTTTGAAGCAAAACCTTTTACTACTCCATTTTCTGAATTAAGCTAATTAGTCTTTAATTTGAGGATTAAATTAATTCTTCAGAACAACTTTCAGTTTTAGCCTATATGCCTTCAATTAGCAAATTTAGAGCTTCTTTAATCTTGTTAGTAATTGCCCTTGCCATTAGACCTCCATTAATACTGAATGGATCAGAATTCATTGTTTTTACTTCTAACACCCTTTAGATTCTCATCAATATTGACCAATGTGAAGTCAACATATAGAAGCAAAATACTTATCATCTATCAAAAATGGGAGTAAAAATTATTGTCATCCTTTTTATGAAGTGGAGGTAGAGTGAATAACAATGCAAGTCAATCATGTAGCTATTATAAAAGAAGATGAGACAAATCAGACATATCTAATCCAAAAGTACTTTTGAGTAGAAAAGCTACAATTTGGCATAAATGAAGCAACAAGCTCATTACACAAGATTCAAGATATTCAATTGTTGATGGGAAATTGTTCAGAAGGTCATT
>JAOTJB010027529.1:0-10560 GCA_027123815.1 Erythroxylum minutifolium
GCTTATTATAAATAGGCTTAAGCTCTATGGAGCTAGCACTTCATGCTTAACCCTCTCTGTAAGAGTTACAGAGTTCTCTCAACCTGTTCTGTGGATACCGTTAGAGGCCAGACATTTGTGTGGCTACAGTGGTTGAGACGGATCAGTTTTGGAAACGGTTCGAGAGATACGACAAGAGAAAGATCAAGCTTCGGAATAAGGTACAAATTAAGTTTATGCTTTATTATGATTTGTGTTAATCATTTTATAGAATTAAAGAGATCTTAGTTTTCGGGAAATCAAAGATTGCAAAAAAGTTTCGTAATTATTCCACTGCGGTCGGGATTAGATTCCGACCTGGTTTCCCAACATAAGGCTCCATACTGGTCTGTGAATTACACATTGCTATCTATACCTTGTGTTATTGTAGGTGCTAATTTTGTTCATGCAGTAAGTTTCTCTAGGATTATTAGGTATGTATGCTTCAGTTTAGTTGTTCACCCATTGTTGTTTTATGAGATGTTACTTTTCTCTTTTGTATCACAAATACATTTTACTTTATTAAATATATTTGCTTACTTTCTAAAAAAAAGAATTTTGATAGATAATGTACCTATAATATGCATATATTTTATTAAGTATTTTATTATGTTTTTATATTTAAATTACCTTAGTTTAATTGTCTTATGTTCTACATTAGGTGATTAAGAAGATGATGCTTTGAGGAGTTAGTTAAGAATCCAAAAACTTTGTAAGGAAAATCTCATGAAAATTTTCATTTTTGGCTAACTCAGTCATATATCAACCTTTGTTCTTCTAAAAAATCAACTTTTAAGATGAATATATATGATTGGATGAGAGATCGTGTTACATAGTGATTGACTAATTTTAAAGTTGTCCATTAAATTAATCGCAAGTGCACGACGTAGCTATAGTAATTGCCACAGGCAAGTATCAGAGGAATCCTACAAAGACAATGATTATTAGTAATTACCATTTTCCTATTTTCTACTCTACGAATTGCAAGTTGGTTTTTAATTAAAAATAATACTTAAAACAAATGAAATAAAGTAGGAAACAATAATGAATAGAGAACAAAGAAAATTGCTTAGAAAAGAATTTATATCAAGAATTAGCACCTAAGCAACGAATCCCTTAAAACCTTAGATAATTAACCTTTTATTATGCAATTATTTTATTAACTATTAGACTGCGAAAATTTCTATCTTATGCTAATAACTCTCTCAAAACTACTAACAACTAATCCTAGATTTATTAACCAAAATTCTTCAGGATAAAGTTTTTAGGATTGCTTTAATGATTTATGAATTCCACTCTTAGGTTTTACCCTAATATAGATTATTTATATCGAACTATCTCTAGGTTTGCAATCAACTTCTTTCAATTATGGTAGATCTATTTATACACAGGATTTCTCAAACCTTATATTATGAAATCAAATTATATACTAATATTCTGAATCCATTAGAGCATATATAAAACACATAATTAATTCATAATAAATCAATCAAAACAATTGCATTAAATAAAAGAATCAAAACATATTATAGCATAAATTAGGTTCATCACAATTAGACACTAAAAAGCGTTTAGTTACACATGGTATAAAATGAATCAAAGATAAACTAAAAGAAAAATGAATAGAAAACAATTAGTTCATAATTTTAAATCTTCCTTTCTTTTTTATCGAATGTTCTTGAAAGTGTGAGGTTTGATGTTGTGTTCTATTGGATCTGTTGATGATTTCTTCACGTTCTCTACTTCTCTGAATCAATATCATCCCTTTTTGAATGATCTCCATGTCTAGAATCGCCTCTAAAAGTCTGCTCTCCATTTTACCTCCACTCACGTCTTTTTATAGTAATAAGGTTTCTAGAAGATATATGATCTGATACACGGGCGTGTACTAGATAGTGTATATCCCAAAATCTCCAAAATTTACAATTCTATATAGGTTATGAGATGTAACGGCTATAAACATGACTTGTATCCTTTATTTTTCTTTAAAACTTTGTTTTATGCTGCATTTTCATCCGAATGCTTCTCCTTTTAATGTGTGAAGACAATTATAACATATAAATGCACTTAGAGCAAATTAGGTACCAAATATTTAATAAAAATATAAAATATCAATCAAGATAAAATAAATATGGTTGTATAAATATAGTCAAGTATAAATCTATCAAACATCCCCACACTTAAGCTTTTGCTTGTCCTCAAGCAAATCATAATCAAAATTATAAATTTTACAATATTATTCCTTCATTAATCTTAATCTGTCCATTCATACTCTAAATTATTATGTCATATTAAATCAAATTAACAAACAATTAGATTTAAGTTATCCTAAAACTAACTTCCTAAGTCAATATTAATAGTAATCACAACAATAACCTTGTTGAAATAAAAAGCATAAACTTTTACACTCTCACCTATATTTCACTTAATACACTCAAGTGTTTAGGGTGAAAAGTATTAAACTTTCAATCAATGCATAATAAAACTCTTACCATAGGTAATTTTATCACATCTCTACCACTTTTGTATAAACTAAAAAAAATCAAAAGGTCTTTATAAAGTTGTAATGAAACTTAGGGAAGGTAGGATTGGGGTAATAAAATGTGTTAATTTGAAGGAAATTTACAAAAGAATCATTACATGTAACTTGATCAAAATACACATAGATCCACTC
The DNA here is from genome assembly GCA_027123815.1 of Erythroxylum minutifolium. Taxonomy (NCBI): domain Eukaryota; kingdom Viridiplantae; phylum Streptophyta; class Magnoliopsida; order Malpighiales; family Erythroxylaceae; genus Erythroxylum; species Erythroxylum minutifolium. The sequence goes on from JAOTJB010027529.1 coordinate 2,693, forward strand.
ATTATAAAACCAGTGATACTATATATTTTCTTCTTTTCTTTTCTATGTTGCTTTTTTTTTTCAATCAAAACAATTTTGAGCATTCATCATGTACCACTATTAAAGAAAACATTGAACTTTTCAAACTTTCAAATAAGCAAGTAATGTAAATAACCTTCAGGGTTCAAAACAATAAAAAGGCTTAAAAGAAAATAAGATAAAGGTTAAGAATGGGGTATAAACAATGAAAGAGTCTAAGGCTCAAAATTGGTTATTCCCAAGGGATAAAATAAGGCAAGGTATTTATCAAAAAAATAGGCTAAAATAAATTAATGAATCTAAGTGTCTTCATTATTTCAATGCTTCTAATTTAACAAATATGGTCTCAATATGCATAATAAAAGTAGGTTCTAGAATCATTCCATTATATATGATAACATATATGAAAGAATAAAAAGTGCTTTAAAATTTTAGAGAATTTGCTCTTAGGCTCAATATCTCATAAAAAAGATGGGTAAATTTGTGTAAATAATATTCAAATTTCATTTAATTTGACTATTTCAATGAATAATAAAAATATGACTTATAAAAGCAAATTTTATTCTAACTATCATCCTTTTGCATACTAATTCAAATCAATATTCAATAATGAAATATCGTATTGATGGACAAATTTTAATTAAGTCAAGATATCAATTCATAAAATTTAATAACCAACATTATAATAAGCTTAAGAAAATCAATAAAATTGTTAACCCCTTCTTGCACTTAAGATTGTGAATTATCCCTAACGTACACAATATATGAATATAACACAAGTGAGAAGGTTAAGTTGGTATTTTTCTTGAATTTGATGATTTTCTAATTTCTAATCCATCCAATACTAGACTACATTCTTGCAAAACATAAAGAAAAAGGGATAAAAACATAAAAAGAAAGTAAAATGACATATAAAATTAAGAAAAAAATTAACGTTAACTATAATGTTAGATAAAAGAAAATAATAAATACACAATTAATAAAGATAAAGAAAGACTAAACAAACAAGCCTCTTCCTCTTTATACAATCTAGGCTGGTTTGACGAAGGAGGGTCGTGAGGTGTATGATAGGGGCTACAGAAGAAGTGCACTCACTAGATGATGGAGGCTAGAAATTGATGCCTAAACGGCTTCCCATTAATAACATCATCTCCCATCCATCCAATTGTAGGCTCAAATCTTCCTAGTCGTTTGATTGTAGTCTCGAGCAATCCTACCCATTTAATAAGCTCCGCCTGCTATTGTGTTGTGTCTAATTTCTATTGCTTTTAAATGCCTTCATATCTTGATTTTGGTTACAAATCCTTATGTTTTGATCCAAATGTGAGATTAATTGAGTGAAAATGGTGTGAATATTTCATGACTGTTAATTGGGTTATTTTGTAAATTTTGCATTAAAACACCAAAAGTCACGTAATTTTTGCATTAAATATTATGCACGATAGTGACTTGATAAGTCAAAGTTGTGCAAGGTGGTGATTTTATGTCACCACCGTGCATGGTTAATGCACAGGGGTGACAAGGGAGTCACACTCATAACCCCCATGCACGGGTGTGACAAAGGGAGTCACACCTGTGACTCTCCATACACACCTGTGAGAAGTTTTAACATTAATTATGGCTTTAATACATGGTAGCTCACTACATTAAGGCAAGCAGCCCTAAACCTGAAGATAGTCTAATAAAAGGAAGAGAGGGTGGCAGTTGAGAGTCATCTTTCATTCATTGTTTCATTGATTCACTCATACAGAGACATAGACATGGGAGGCGCAGAGAGATAGAGAAAGACGATAAACAGAAGAGAGAAATAGAGAAAGGAAATAGAGTGAGTCGGGACGAAAAGAAAAATAGCAGAGAGGTGGAAGCTTGGGATAGGCCGAAAGTAGGAGTTGGAATTGAATCCTATTCAACTTGAGTGAACATTCATCTAGGGAAGAAGCTGAAGCAGAAGGCGAGAGTCAAAGATGGAAGCTTGAGAGGGACTGGAGATCTCCACAACTCTTCATCTGATGATTTGTTTGCCTATTCTATTCCTCATTTATTGCTTTGTTTCTTTCATTTTACTATCTGTTATTAATTGACTTATACTCTTATTAGTTTAGCAGATTGTTATTTGTTTCTTTTGATAATCCATTCGGTATTCATTGTTTTATTATTGCTTTAATACTTTTGTTGAAAGTAACATGTGATTAAAGTGTTTAATGATGATGCATGTGGTGACATCCGTGATGGGCTGATCTCTTTTCGTGATAATTAATATAGCTATTTAGTTGAATATATATGATTGGATTACATATATGTTGTCTTATTTATTGCTATGGTTTCTGAACTGAATGGATGTAATAGAATGGTCAAACTTTGCATCATTTTAGTGTTAAATGAAGATTCGAGAGATGAAGTTTAATACGGATCAAGAAACCATGGACACGTAGGTTAAGAACTAGAAATATATTAACTTAAATGATAATTGGTAGTTGGGTTTTCATTATTAGTTTAGATAATAACTTATTGAATACGAAATTCAGACTAGTTCATTATTCAAATCGATTTACAACCTAACTATTAATTTTAGTATGAAAACAATCCAATCATTTTCCCTTAATCATACATAGGAGATTAAATTAGTAAAATTAATTTAATCATTTCCCTTAATCATACATAGGAGATTAAATTAGTAAAATTAATTCTCAAGAAATTTTCCACTTCGATTAATCTATTTGTCTTTGCTCCTAATTGATTCCGTCTATTTTTTAATTTAATTTTGTAATTTTCCTTAAAAGCTTTCACTCATCAATCGAGATATAATGTTTAGGAATGCTTACCAACTATAACTATCTCGTATACTTACAAGTAGGATAGCTAGGTCTTTTTAGAACTTTTTGGGCATAATATATTGTCAGATGGTCTTTTGAGTTCCAAAAGTTGGCCCACCCATTGCTCCAATAGTGTTATCTTTAGCTAAGCTGGGTTTTGTATCCTAGCTTTGAGACCTCTCAAAATATCTAGCTTTAGTGCTTCATCTCCTAACTCGAGTGGCAATGGCTACGGTCGCAATGGTTGCTCCACTGTAGTGGCTGCTCTACTGCAGTTGGTTTCGCTCTATATCCACCCTCTACTACTGATTTATTAAGTTCCCCAATAAGTTTGTAGATATCACCTGTGGGACCTTAATGTCTACGTATCATGCACATATGTTGCATCACTACCAGATTAAGTGCCACCATAGTAGTCATTTTCCTCATTAGTGGTGGTCAATCAAATAATGCCGTCCATCTAGTCAATTTGTTCATGTAAAGGTCCAACATAGATTATGCCGACCTTTTTGTCTTTACTCTAATGCCTGATGAATTAGAAAAGTGCATCTTCCGTGTGAATTGACATCCTCTCGCTCATACTCTATAAGTAGTATAAGTCCATGTGTCAATGAGTCCTTAGCTATCACCCCAATAACTCAACATGTGCCTCAAAATATTGTAGATGTATCTAAACATAGGACGTCATTATGTAGAAGCCTTGGACTTACTTGGGTCGTAGTTGTTTTCTGTGATGATCGTATGCTAGAAGTGCCCAAGGAACAATCTATAAGGAAAGTCTGTCTGTAGTGCAAGGTACTTTGTTTTCCTTATAAACTCTTAGTCATAAAGACCTATTGTAATGGAGAATTCCATGTAGCCCATTGGTAACATTTTCCTATCATCCCAAACTTGATCGTGCTAGGATGATCCCCGTCATAGCAACCTCTCTCTATGAAGAATGTGAAGAGGACCTCTATTGTAAGCTCACTATATGAAAGTTCTATACTATTAGAAAGTCAAGACCACACACTAATGTTGATAAGGTCCCAAACTTGTTGGGCTACCAACTTGCTCCAATGCCTCCCAATCAATGAATCAGTTGGTACCTAACTTCTTATCCTTAAGTCACCGTAGTGTTCCTCCTGCCCCTAGCATTGAACAGTAATATCCTCGGCCACTTTGGGGGCTGAACTGAAGTTAGGAACCTTCTCCTTTTTGTCGCTTCTTGGGAGTCTCCTTTTCTCGTAGTGATTTCATCATTGCGTCTGTAACTTTGAATAAGTGTGAGAAGATTTATAGATAAATTATGGGAATATGCATTTCTCCACACAAAATTGATTATGCTCACTGAATTATTCAATGCAAAAACAAACTATCAATGAAAAGTTATCATATAGAAATAATTAATAAATTAATATAAATAAATAATTAAAAAAATTTACTAGAAAAACAAATAACAAACTAATTAATCTTAAAATTAAAATTAGAAATCTTGTACTTAACAAATTAAACTAACTTGATTGTTAAATTACTGATTTTAATCCTAAATTTGAAATTAAAAATCCTAAAATAACAATTACACAAAATTGATGCAATTAACATTATATTCATGCAATTAAATAAAAACACAATATTAATTAACATAAAAAAACAACTAATAAACCTAATTTAACACAAAAGTATCATAATTAAACACTTAGTTAGAGAAAATCGCAAATTTCCACAATTGAAGTTGAATTTTGACCCAAATTACATGCAATAAAATAAAATGAATTGGGTAATGAAAATAATTAACTATCAAACCACAATTAGAAAGCAAATCACAAAAATTTGCATAAAGTCCCAATTTCTCAATTTAATCATTTTAAGCATAATTAAGCTAAATAACACAAAACACCTAATTAAACATGTATAAGCAATTGAAATTGATAAGATCAGTTACTTGTGTGTCAATAGATTGCAAGAAAAATGAAAAAATTGGGGTTAAAGAATGCAAAGGCAATGGCAGCAATGAGAGTGGGAAAAAAGATAATGAAAAATATGGAGAAGTTAGGGCTTTAAGGTGCTAATATAAGGCCATGAATCAAACTGTGTATGTCACTGAATCATTACTTTTTGTGAACTTACATGGTTTGGTACATGGGCATGTATCAGAATGTGTAAGTATACATCAATGTGTCGACAGAGCCTGTAACTCTCTATAAATATGTGCAACATTAAAATTTGATGCTCAAAGATAAAAATTTTGCATTATAACTCTGAAACATGCGTACCTTAACATGCTAATTATGATCAATCTCATTAGATGCTCAATCTTTCTATCCTAAAAAACGCCACACAAAAACAAAAATTAATTAAAACCTATACTAACATTAAAGTGAAAACAACATAATATGGACAATAAAATTAAAACTAACTCATAGATTGCCTCTTATGTAGTGCTTCTTTAACTTTGTTAGCTTGACATACCTATTATGCTCAAGGTGGCTTATATATATATTAAGTTGTTGTAGCCTTATTGTAGCTTCCATGACTTGTAAGTGAGCTACCTTTTGATGCTTACTACCACATTTCTCCTTTAGCTTGTTCCCTTGAATTTGTAATGATTTGGGTGGATCTTTAAATGTAGAGTCTTGCAAAATATCTTGATAAATTAGCTTTGACAACATCTATAAATTCAAGAGAATGGCTATTAACATTGGAGATTCTAAATATAACCTCTTCATGCTCTACCATTGAAGTTAAATTGCCTTCATTAACATTTATAATTGACTTGGCAGTCAATAAGAAGGGTGGATTGAGGATTAAAAGTATTTTTGTATCCTCCTTTATGATGAGAATTACAAAGTTAGTTGGGAATGTAAACTTATCAAACTGTACTGGTGAATTCTCTACGATTCCCCTAGGATATTTCATTGATCTATCAGTTAATTGCACATATATCCTAGTCGACTCAAGTTTTCCTATTCCCATTTTTTCAAACAAAGGAAAAGGCATCATATTAATTTCAACCCTAGGTCAGCTAAAGCCTTATTTCCTTTTACCAATTATGCAAGGGATATAGAAACTCCTTGGGTCGGGTTGCTTCTTTGGTAGTTTAGTTTTTTTATTTAAGCTTCCTCGCTTAGCACAAAAGTCTCCAAATTCTTCACTCGCTCCTTGTTTAATGATTGCTATTTTGACGATTCAATGTTCTTTGGTAACTACAAAAGAGATTCAATAAGGGGTAAGTCAATTTTAAACTGTTCTAAAAGGTCAAGGAATGTATCTAACTCTACCTCCAACAAATTTCTCTTTGCTCTAACAGGATCGGGAATTACAAGTCAATACTCCTTGATTCTCTCTAGCTGTCATCTACCTTTAGCCTTTGGGTGACTCTCAGTAGTCAGCTTCTTTTCTTCTTGGAGCTTCTTCTCAGTAGTTTAGGTGATTGCCATTGTTCTTTAGGATTTGTTTGTGTTGTGCTCAGTAAACTCCCTTTATATCTTTCTGACACTGTTCTTATCAACTGGTTGATTCTAATTTTCATATTATATATGGATGCATCAGTTTGCTCATGATTCCTGAATGAATTCCACTATTAGCTCATTTATACTAGGATTTTTAGGTTGTGATGCTTGCTGTTGGAATCTAGGTAGAGGGTTATTTTTGGGTTGCCTTTAATTTTCTTATGAAAAGTTAGGGTGATTCCTCTAACTTAGATTGTAGTTGTTACTGTAAGGGTTATTTTAGGGTCTTTGAGCATTCTCTAAATAATTTACATGTTTGAGCTATGTTGATTGATACTCTTATCTTTAGTGCTTTAGCCTACACACCTCGCATTACATCATTTGACCTTGTGGAGCTATTGTAAGTTTGTTTATCTTTTTGCTTAAGGCCTCTATTTGGCTTGCTAATTGCACCATTGCATATACTTTCGTCTACTCCTACTAGCCTATTGGTTCATGCTCTAATCAAGTACCACTGGTAGTTGTTTATGGCTATATCCTCTATAAAATCCTGGGTTGCTTCTGGTGTTTTATTGTTTAGCATCCCCTAACTATCGCATTGATAAACTGCCTTATGCTTTAACTCAGCCTATTGTAAAATGTTTCGATTTGTATCCACAGTGGTAGTACATGATGTGGGCATTATCTCAATATCTCCTTAAATCTCTCCCACGTGTTGTATAAGGATTCACCTTTAGTTTGGGAGTAAGAGGAGATATTGTTCCTCAAATTTCACAATCTTAGCAGGTGGGAAGTACTTCAATAAATTTTTTTTTGCCACTTGTTCCCATATAGTTAATGAAGAATGTGGCATGGAATTTAACTAATCCTTGGCCTTACCTCTTAAAGTGAATGGGAATAGACGCAATCTAATGGTGTCATAATGAGCTCCATTTATTTTAAAAGTGTCGAAGATCTCTAAAAAGTTAGATATGTGAGCATTCGGGTCTTCATCAAATTGTACTGATTGTTGCACCATCTGGATGATGCTCCACTTAATCTCAAATTTATTTGCCTGGATAGTCGATCTTACGATGTTAAACTCTACACCAGTTATTTCTATCCAAGCGTAGTTGAAAATCGTTCATTGTTAGTCAGCCATGTTGTATGATTCTTCTGTATCTAATTGACTTTCCAAATACTTTATTTGATGGTCTAGTTTAAACTCATATAGTTGCATCCTTCAAAAATTCCTGTGTGCTATTCTCTTCGATATGCTGTGGGTCACAAACTGACTAGGAGTCTAATTCTAAAAATAAAGAAATAAAACTAAGCAAATTAAATAAATAAAATAGTATAAAATAAAATAAGAGTAAATCATAATATAATTAAATAGTAATGACTAGATTAATAAAATTAAGGTTTTCCTAATATCAATGTCCTCAAAAATGGCACCAATAACTTGATTGATTTATTATAAATGTAACATCCCGCTACCCATGTTAAGGCAAAAACAATAAATGAGAAAAAATTGCTAAGAAAGTAGAAAATTCATGCTCATGCATAATGTTAGCATACACACATGTGAATATTGAGTTTTTGCACACTAAAATGATTGTACATGCAT
>JAOTJB010027547.1:0-10560 GCA_027123815.1 Erythroxylum minutifolium
TGAATTAAGAAAACAAATTAATCAAGACAAAAACCACACAAACTTAGGTCATTTAACCTCGATTATATTATCCCTAATGATTACGAACCATTAGTCACTACAAATGAATCTCAAATATAATATATACATATTATATTGAAATTCTAGCAATGGGTTTCTACATAAAATAATTAAATAGAGCATTCAATCATTCTCAAGTAAGACCCAAAAATTAAATATAGGATAACACAATCAATCCCTAAGAAGAGAAAGAACAACAAACTCGGTGAGAAGACAAATACATTTAATCGAGTTCATCGATGTCGACACCTTTAAACCGGCGTTAGCAAGCTAGCTCTCTATGGGTCTCTAACAATTGAGAGCTTTGCCCCTCATCTCCTCTAAAAGCTCCACTCTTTTCCTAGTTGAAAACACCAAAACCTTTCATAACCCTTTGTTGTCATAAAAAAGATGATTTTATACTAAAAAATAAGGTTCGGGTGAGTTGGCACAACCTTACAGGTGTGATATGGGTTGACACACTAGTCACACTCATGAAACACACACTCATGGGTTGCCTTCTCATTGTTGCAAGAAACTTCTCATAACTGTGAGAAGTGTTACATAGGCGTGAGAGAGTGTCTTATGCCTATACAACCTCTTGTATGACCGTGAACATCTCATACCTTAATCTTCTTTGTATTTTCAACATATATCTCATCTTTCCTAGAATTTTCTTATCTTCTTCTTGCGTTATTCTTCTTCTTTTTATTCCATGAAGACAAGGGAGTGTGATCCTTCCAAAAAATAGATCAATTATAATGCTTTCGATTGACTTTAACTTCTTTACTTTCTAATTGTGTCTAAAATTAAATATGAACTAAAATGAGTATCCTAAGCATTTGTCTAGAAATAATCACTAAGTGCCATAGAATAAATTCATAATCAACTAAGCACATATTAAGACTAGGTTAAATGACCCGAGCTTATGTGGATGTTGCCTTGATTAATATGTTTTCCTAACTCATAATACAATTGTCTAATCAAATCTAGAGAGCTTGTTCTAGACTGTTTGATAACTAGGTTTAACTAACAAGCTCTTCTTAATTAAACACAACCTAAGGAAAAATCAGGGTTAATAGAGGAAGTTGTTAACATACAATTAATAGTTTCTAGGAGAGATGTAAGAATAACAACTTAATGAAGTATATTTAATTGTGTTTAGGCCGAGATCGAACCGATGATTAAGCCCCTAACGTATTCATCACTTTTCATCATTTTTGAACATTTTGATTAATTTTTTGTTATTTTTGTTATATTTTATTATTTTATTTGCAAACTAACAAACCCCTCCCCCTAACCTAAACACCAATTGATTTTATCTCAAAAGCTTTATAGACATTCTCTGTGAGATTGACCTAGACTCATCACTGCTATAATTATAGGTCTAGTTATTTTAAGTAGTATTATGACGCGCTATGTCAGTTTTAGCAGCGTTGTTAGAGAATGTGGTATTTTAGTTTTAGTTTTAGTTTTTGATTTTAATTGGTGTTTTGTACATATTTATTTGCAATTCGTTTCCTTTTAGTTATTTTTTAATCTTTTCACTTTTGTTTAATGTTTGTATATTAAGAAAAATTTACATGAGTGGAAGTAATTCTTCGTATAACTCATATTTTCAATCCTATAACCAAGTTTTGAGTGATCATACGAAGTTTAGTTATGGATGGAATAACCACAAAATTTACTTCCTTGATAGTTCACAAGATGCACAACAATTCCCGTATTAACCAGAAGCCCCTTATTCTAACTCAGTTACATCTTTAAAAGATATTTATTTCTTTTACTAGTAATACTCTACAATTTCAGTAGGCTATAATTTCTAGAATCCAGAACTTGATAAGTCAAGTGGGTTAGATGACAGAAGTTATCAACCACATATCATCACAAAGTGAAGAGACATAACTATCTCAACCTGAGGTGTACCTAAGAGACGTTAGTGTTAAGACCTTATAGAGTGAAGAGGAGTTTGAAAATCTTGAGAATACTACTCAATGAATTGCTTGTGAAGAAGAAGTACAGAAAAAGCTTGAAGCAGAAAAGGATATATTAGTCCGCTCAAAGATGAGTAATGAGTCCATAATTATTTTTAATACTAACCTTCACTTTTATCTAGTAGGTTAAAGAAATTGAAAGAGGAGGAGAAAGATGAAAAGATATTCTAAGAGTGCGGGGAATTAGTAGAGATTGAGATTTTAAAGATATGGATTATGATAAAAATGAGAGGTCATCAAATTAGGCCCTATCTTAAACAACCTCAAGTAGAGGAAGCAAATGTTACACCTAAAGATCACAATTTTGTCACGTGAGGACAAAAGTATGGAGTTGAGCCAGTGATAATAAACAGAGACGCTGCTTAGGAGGTAACCTAAGAGAAGTTTATTTCTTTTCCTCTACATTTTTGAATTTGTTTCTTATATGTCTATGTGTTTTTAAGTTTGTTATTTTCTTACTTGTTTTTATGTTTTCAAACAAAAAGATGGAGAGAATCAAACAAACAAACAAACATTTCTTTTCTATTACTTCTAAGACTATATAGTCATGATTAGAGAGTGAGAAGAATCCATGGCAAATTAGTATGTACTTTTGCTCTTGTATTTGGTCAATACACATTAACTTTAGAAAAATAGTAACTAGTGGTAGACACAAGCTAGTGAGATTTTGAGCCTTTATAGACTGACACATCCATATCAGTCTCTTTTTTTATTTATGTGTGAACTTCATGATATGAACATCTTGACTTTGCTTTGATTTTCTATTCAAGATCGAATTTTTATCACATGCAATGACATGGAAATGATATAGGCATTCTTTGTCTCATAAGCTACATCAACCAAATAGCCTACTTATTTATATGATTTTCCTTTTGATGAGCCCCCTTAAGCTTTATTAGCCTTTCTTGTAGTGTCATCCACATTACATGCTTTAAATGTTGGCCTTTGAAATTTTTTGTTAAGTTTAGCATAATATTTTATGGAATAACCATGGAATTAGAATTTTACCTTAAAATAAATAGAATTGTTAAGTATGATTTAAATCAATATAAGGTCATAATAGAATAATTTTTGGATTTTAGTTATTTATTATAGTGTTAGTAGGATTTTATTACACTGGTTAGTTAAATTTAAGCGGTAAGATTGTATATAGAGAAATTGTGGCATGTCACTTAAGTTTAAAAACCATGAAGCATTAAATGAAGGGTAAGGTTGACATTTTACACTCATTAAGGGTATAAATGGAAGAGAAAAATGATGTCTTCTTCATTAAATGGAAAAAAATGTGACATGAAGGAAGAGGAGTGAAATACGTGAAAGAGAGAGGTTTCAGCCATTAGAGAGAAAAAAAGGAAGAAGACAAGCTTAGGTTTCATGTTTTCTTAGCTTTCAAGAGTGATTTTGAGATTATTCAAGAAGAGAAAAAAAAAGAGGAAGAGAAGAGCTTCCATTTGAGCTAAAAATCTCTTTGTTTGGTGAAGATTTAAGGTAAGCCCATTTTTAATCCTTTAGAATTTGGAAGGAATTTTGATTCATAAGGCTTAGGAAATACATGGGTTTAAGTATTTTAAAATCAATTTTTAGTAAATATACTATTTGCATTCCCAATTTGTATTCCTATTTAATCAAAATTTTGCCAATGTTAAAGGGAATCAAAAGAGACTAGAGGAGCAAGAGGAGGGGTATTTTTAAGCAAGGAATCTAGGTGGGTTACATGTTTATAGTTTGAGTTAATAAGCCACGAGTATTTTCCTAATCAATTGATTTAAATGATTTCAATTGCTTTATAAGTATTACATCTACTTGCTTCTTAAATGATTTAAGTATTTGTTACATGATTGGTACATGAATCTTAATGATGGGTTATGAAATAATGATGAAAATTGTATTTGAAATATATCATGCTTATAGGAATCATGTTTTCGAAATGTGCCTTCACGAATTACATTTTCAACTCAGAAAATTCGTGTTTGTGTTTGGGTTTGTGGTGTCCATCATATTATGTCATGTGCACGCTGACCATGTTAAAGGCTTCTCTTATCTGCCTACTAGCGGCACGGAGCTCCGTTACGGACTCCTTCATGTTTATTGGAGCTTTGTAAGAACTCCCTCATGTATATGGTTTAGCTGCAAGGCTTCTCTATTAAATTTATATGGACTACCCAAACCATTATGCTTGCTTATTTTGTTTATGATGTTTATGTTATTTATAATTTGTGTGACAAGTTTGAGAAATACATGTCTTACATTGTTTATGATTTGTTTGACAGGTTTGAGAAATACATGTCTTATATTGTTTATGATTTGTTTGACAAGTTTGAGAAATACATGTCTCATGTTGTTTATGATTTGTTTGACAAGTTTGAGAAATACATGTCTTATGTTGTTTATAATTTGTTTGACAATATTGAGAAATACATGTCTTATTTTTTTATGATTTGTTTGACAAATTTGAGAAATACATATTTTATGGTTTCAGTGCATTTTACTACGGAATGAATATTTTCAATGGTTTTGTTTGTTTCTCTGCTATAAACTTGTTACCCACGAGTTTTTAACTCACTCCCTTCCTCCCCATATCTAAGTGACGAGCAAGAGATCGAGTGACTGAGAGTTAAGTCACCACTCCAAATATGCATTTTTTTTGTATTTAAGTTAGTATATGAAATCTCAAGGCTTTAGTCGCATTTCAAGTGTTTCTCATACATGTATATTTTGCATTTTGTATTATGAGTGCAACGATGCATTTGTGCCTTGAAATTCCCTTTAAAGCTTTATAAAACTCCTTTCTTTTGAGGTTAATGAAATATATTTATGTTTTACTCATGACTTTCCAAGCTTCCGCATTGCATTTTTAAGCATTCATAAAGGTAAAATCTGTGTTCTTTCTTCAAGGGAAAAATTGTATTAATCTAGGCTCATCTAGACAAAGTTGCCTTCTTGGAAGTTGTAGTTTATCCTCTTAGCTTTCCAATGATATAAAGTTTGTAACTTTTGGACATTAGAAAAAGAGTACTGTTGTGTCTTGAAATGGGAAGAATTAGGGTGATAAGTTAGAGATGGAATGAAGGTGATAAAGGGAGTTGAACATGTACAGAAATTTATGATGAATGTGTATAAGTTTGAATGTTATGTTTCTGAGGGAGGACTTCATTTCAGGATCAAGGAGAAAGTATTGATCCACAACTTTTGTGACTACCAATTGTTGGTAGATGCTGCACTCCAAGATGAGAAACTGAAGAATATAAAGTATGAAGTAAATAGGAAGAGGAAAAACTGAGAACAGTCTTCCAAGAAGGGAATGAGTTCCCCCATACTTAAGAGGAGTATGAGGACTTTCCACATATAGAGCGAAGTAGGAAGTGGTGGCTCTGCTAAGAACAAGGAAGCAAAGGCAATTTTAGTGCAAGCCTCAACTATAGGAGGCAACAGAAGGATGGAGATGAGTAGGTATACGAACCCCTAATGTGAGCATTATGGGAAGTTTCATAGAGGAGAGTGCCTCAAGTTACTTGGAGTATGTTTTTGATGCAGAGAGAAGGGACACATGGTCAGGGAATGTCCCTAACCACAAAGGCAAGATGGGTTATAGATGCAAGCCCTAAAGAGAGTTAAAACATTAAGAATCAGGCCAGCCACTGAGGTGGGAAGTTCTGGAGCTACAAAGAAGGTTATTCCTCCAAGAAGGCCAAGGGGTCAAGCAAGGTAAGAGTGTTTGCCATGACCAGAGATGAAGTTGCAACCGTACCTGAAGTTATCACAGGTAAGGCCCAGTTATTTAATTCAGAAGTATATTTATTGATTGATTCCAGCTCTACCCATTCTTTTGTTTCTGCAAGCATGACATTACATGGTGTTAATTTGGTGCCATTGGATAGTCCATTGATTGTTAGTACTCATATAGGCAGGAATGTGATAATAAGTCAAGCATATAGAGATTGTGATTTCTTTATTAATGGTGTTAGACTGGTAGTGGACTTAATGCCTTTAGATTTAAAGGGCCTAGATGTTTATACTTGGAATGGATACCTTAGAGAAATATCATGTAAAGTTAAACTGTAGCTTCAAAGAGGTAGAATTTGTTCTTGGCAAGGGTGAGAAGGTGACTTTTAAGGGAGGTGAAGCCTCCTTAGCACACATCGTGGACATCGAGGTGAACGAAGGAAAGTTAGAAGATTTTCCAATTACGAGGGAATTTCTAAATGTGTTTCCAAAACACTTACTTGGATTGCCGCTAGCAAGGGAAATCAAATTCGCCATCGATTTGATTCTAGGTACCATACCCATTTCCATGATTTGATTCCAGGTACCATACCCATTTCCATACCACCATATAGAATGGCTCATGTTGAGCTGAAGGAGTTTGAGGAGTAGTTGGGAGAACTATTAAAGAAGGGGCATATAAGGCCAAGGTCATCGCCATAGGGAGTGTTGGTTCTATTTGTTAAAAAGAAGGATGGAACATGGAGCATATGCATTGACTACCAGAGGCTCAACAAGGTGACCATTAAGAACAAGTATTCTCTGCACGAATCGATGATCTGTTCGACTAGCTGCAAGGAGCAAAGGTTTTCTCCAAAATTGATCTCAGGTAAGGCTATCATCAGCTTAGAATCAGGGAATCTGATGTACATAAGATAGGCTTTAGGACACATTATGGGCATTATGGGTTCCTAGTCATGCCATTTGGATTGACCAATGCTCCAACTACATTCATGGATCTCATGAATAGGGTCTTTAAGGAATATTTGGACCAATTTGTTATAGTATTTATATATGACATTTTGGTTTATTCCAAGAGCGAAGAGGAACATAAGGAACATCTAAAGATAGTGTTGCAAACACTAAAGGAGAGGGAGCTTTATGCCAAATTTAGCAAATGTGAATTTTGGCTTCATAAGGTGATATTCCTTGGATATATAATTTGAAAGGATGAGGTACATATTGATTCGAGAAAAATTGAAGCAGTGGTGAAATGGTATGCACCAAAGACAGTAGCAGAAGTGAGAAGCTTTCTAGGTCCGATAGGATATTATAGGAGGTTTGTTGAAGGGTTCTTCATTATAATTGCTCTAATGATCAAGTTATTAAGGAAAATCAGAAGTTTAACTAAAGTGATGAATGTCAGAAGAGCTTTAAGGAGCTTAAGCACAGATTGACAAATGCTCCAATTCTGAACTTGCCCATGGGAATAAGGACTATACAGTTTATAGTGTTGCTTTCAGAAAGGGTTTGGGATGTGTGTTGATGCAAGGAGATAAGGTAATAGCTCATGTCTTGTAGCAACTAAAGCCTTATGAATTGAAATACCTAACCTATGATCTAGAATTAGCAGCAATAATTTTTGCCTTAAAAATTTAAAGACATTATCTGAATGGAGTTTAGACGAGGATTTTTACAGATCATAAAAGTCTCAAGTACTTATTGAGCTAGAAAAAGTTAAATTTGAGACCGAGAAGGTGGTTAGAGTTGTTTAAGGATTATGACTTGTTGATTGAATACCACCTATACAAGGAAAATGTAGTGACTGATGCCTTGAGTAGGAAATCCTCCATAGCCCATGTTCAAACAATTTATCTACCATTATTGGAAGAGATGGCTAAGCTTAGAATAACCTTAAAACAGGAGGAACCCGATTCCATTATTGCTAATTTCAGAGTGAGACCAATACTCAGAGAGAAAGTTAAGGAGTTACAAGAAAAAAGATGCAGAAGAAATTAAGGATGGCAAGCAATCTGAAGTGGTAGTAAGGGATGATAGACTTATGGTTGTAGGCAATAGACTTTGTATTTCGAATTTCAAGGAGGAAAAGGATGAGATACTTTACGAGGCACACAATGTACTTTATGCCATGCACCCAGGTAGCACCAGGATGTACAAAGATTTCAAAGAGCTTTTCTGGTGGAAAGGCATGAAAAAGGATGTAGCAAAATATACAAGCAAGTGTTTAATATGTTAGTATGTCAAGGATGAACACTAAGAACCTTCAGGCAAGTTAAGGCTATTTTCCATTCTTGAGTGGAAGTGGCAAAGGATAACCATGGATTTTCTGATGGATTTGCTCAAAACCAGTAGGAAGCATGATGCCATATAGGTTATTATTGACCGTTTGATGAAGTTAGCCAATTTTCTAGCAATTAAACAGACTAATTCTCTACATATGCTAGCAAAGAAGTATATTGATGAGATAGTGAGACTACCTAGGATTCCAGACTTTATAGTTTCTGACAGTGATCCTCGATTTACTTCGAGATTTTGGGAAAGCAAGCAAGAAGCTTTAGGGATCAAGTTAAATTTTAGCACTACTATCCATCCTTAAATAGATGGTCAATTTGAGAGGACCATTCGAATCCTTGAAGGAATGCTTAAGGCATGTGTGATAGATTTCAAAGGTGCTTGGGATGAGCGTTTGCCATTGGTCGAATTTGCTTACAATAATTTGTACCACTTGAGCATTCAGATGGCTCCTTATGAGGCACTGTATGGAAGAAGATGTAGAACTTTTATATGCTAGGATGAAGAAGGAGAAAGGAAATTAATAGGAGCAGAGTTACTCCAGATGACAGTTGACAAGGTCAATCTAGTTAAGTAAAGGCTTAAAGTAACTCAAGATAGAATGAAAAACTATACTGATGCACACCAAAAGGAAAAGGAGTATGAAGTTAGTGAGAAAGTCTTTCTTAAGAAATCTCCTTGGAAAGGAGTCGTGAGGTTTGGCAAGAAGGGCAAGTTGAACTTAAGATACATTGGTTCCTACGAAATTGTTGAGAGGATTGGATTACTAGCCTATAGGTTGGCACTACCACTAGAATTGTCACAAATACATGATGTCTTTCATGTTTCCATGTGAAGGACGTATAGATCAGATCCCTCCCACATTATTCAGACCACTAAGGTTCAGTTGAGAGATGATCTGACTTATGAGGAGACTCTAGTGGAGATTCTGGACACTAAGGAAAAGGTCCTTAGGAATAAGATAGTTCAATTGGTTAAAGTCCTGTGGAAAAACCATTCTAAAGAAGAGGCCATGTGGGAGCCCTTAGAGGCCATGAAGGAGAAGTATCCACACCTCTTTAATGGCTCAGCTAAGAATTTCGAGGACGAAATTCTTTTAAGAGGGGGAGAAATGTTAGCCTCTGAAATTTTTTTTAAGTTTAGCATAATATTTTATGGAATAACCATGGAATCAGAATTGTTGCCTTAGAATAAATAGAATTGTTAAGCATGATTTAAATAAATTATGAGGTCACGATAGAATAATTTTTGGAGTTTAATTATTTATTACAATGTTAGTAGGATTTTATTACACTGGTTAGTTAAATTAAAGCAGTAAGAATGTATATAGGGCAATTGTGGCATGTCACTTAAGTTTAAAAACCATGAAGCATTAAATGAAGGGTAAGATTGACATTTTGCACTCATTAAGGGTATAAGTGGAAGAGGAAAATATTGTCTTCTTCATTAGATGAAAAAAACATGACATAAAGGGAGAGAAGGAATGAAATACGTGAAAGAGAAAGAGAAATGAGAGAGGTTTTGGTCAAGATGGAAAAAAAAAGAAGACGAAGCTTAGGTTTCTTCTTTTCATAGTTTTCAAGAGTGATTTTGAGATTATTCAAGGAGAGAAAAAGAAATAGAAAGAGAAGAGCTTCCATTTGAGCTAAAAATCTCTTTGTTTGGTGAAGATTCAAGGTAAGCCCATTTTTCATCCTTTAGAATTTGGAAGGAATTTTGATTCATGAGGTTTAGGAAATACATAGGTGTAATTATTTTAGAATCAATTTTTAGTAAATAAGTTATTTGGATTCTCAATTTGTATTCCTATTGAATTGAATTTTTGCCAATGTTTATAGGAATCAAGAGAGGCAAGATGAGCAAGAGGAAGGGCATTTTTAAGCAAGGAATCCAGGTGAGTTACTTAATTATTGTAACATCTCGTTACCCATGTTAAGGCTACAATCGTAAATATCAGAGATTATTGAGAGATTAGAAAATGCATTTCATATTCATACATAATATGGCATACACATACACGTGAATATAGGTAGTTTTGCACATGAAAATGATTGTACATGCATTCACTGACATATTCTGGGTATAATTGTTTATAAATGTGATTATATTGAGAATTGTGGTTTTTATGTTGAAAACTAATTTGGAGAGTGTATTTAGTGATTTAGAAATTTTGGTTAATTTTAGGAAAATTTCCAAAAATGTTGGGTATTTTGAGACTAGAAAAAATGCCAAGTGGTAGGACAATTGATAATTAGCAGTAGAAATTAATGTCAAATGATAGTGGAAATTTTTATATATGACTTTGGGATTTAACGAATTATGTCATTGAAAGTGGGAGACAATTGGAGTGAAATGGACTAAGTAATTAAGTAATAATAGGTAGCTTAATTAGAAGACTTATGGATTGATTGTTTAGATGACAAGTGGCAAAAAGCTACCACACCCCATTAACCAACGAAAATCTCTCTAGATGAAAGACTACCTTTGGTTTTAAATGGTCTTCACTTTTTTT
>JAOTJB010027566.1:0-10560 GCA_027123815.1 Erythroxylum minutifolium
AGGGATCGCCCAGGTGAGTCCGTGTTTTGCGTCCCGTAGGACCTCAAGTGATCACGCGACCCCCATGCTACATTAATCGGCCTATTAATGTGGGCCCCCTACGCGAGGAATCGCCCAGGTGAGTCCGAGTTTTGCGTCCCGTAGGACCGCAAGTAATCACGTGACCCCCATGCTACAGAAACGTTCAAGGATAAGTGTAAATATGAGTTGGTAATAATATAAATATTTTCTCATAAATGCAATATGATTCAAAGTATGTAAGTGATGAATTGGGAATGATTCAATGAGAACTAGGAAATTATCGAAGTGTATAATCCTAGAAAAAAGAGTGGTATATGTATGGGTGATCAATTGAAAGTAATAAACTGTATTAAAGAAACATATCCGAAAATTTGTCATTGAATATGTATAATATATGATACATATATAAATGTGCTTATTCATTTGAATGTGCAATATGGTAATATGAAAATGTATATGATTGCATATAGAAGAGCACGTTGAGTGACCACTTCCAGTCATTGCCAGGACTTCAAGGCAATAAGCTGAAAGGAGAAATTGTGAGTAACCTAATATGATCTCACTTTAAATTATTTTTGTTTACATTCCATATTGAATTATTATGTGAATGTGATTGTGTTGATTCCGAACAATTGATTGTCCGAGGAGTTCTATATTCAGGACTATATTAGAAGTGTTACTTGAATATGAATATGATTGACTATCTGTTCTCAACTTATATGTTGAATGCCAGACTAAGTCTGAAGATCATTGTGAATGAGGAATGTGAATGCAAAAGCAGTGTACTAAATATGATGATTGGAAATGTGAAATGCATTTATTCCATGAATGCATGAAATATAAAGACAATTATGACCGAAGTCCCCAATGAAGAAGAGCTTAAAACTCAGACATCTGTGGTAAGAGCCTATGGTTCAGTTAGTATGCTAGAGCCCGGTATCTACAACGGATACAGGATAATATGATAGAGCCCGGTATCCACAACAGATACGGGACAGTGAAAAAGGCACTCGGTCATAACAACATAATAAATAAATTTGAATCTCATAAAGATTGCATACACATATGATATGAATAACTTGAGCAATTGTAATGTTTTGAGACCTTGTATTGTATGAAATGTGTGAATGATTATCGATGAATATGCCTTGCATGAATATAATGAAATGATGAAATGTATGGATTTTGAAATGGGACAATTATGTACAAAGTGTTTTATGATATTACATGATGAAAATTAAGATGATGTGAATTATATGATGACATAAATTGTGTGTTGGACGACAAGAATGAACCATCGAGGATGGTTACTCAATTGAGTTCGTAAATCTCAACCAAATTGTAACGTTGACATTTTTAGGTTCGAGAGAGCGACGAATTAGGTCCTAAGACTGCTTAGAAGAGTTTTTGGTACAACTTTTGGATGAAAGAACATGGCTCAAAGGTCGGTCAGCTGGGACTGAAGTATTAGTCTTAGTTTTTGTTAAATCTTCATATATATAGCATATTTTGTAGACATAGCTGTGACTCTGATAGACTGATATTGTATAAACATAAATGATGGATATCATGCTACATTGTAAATTATGATTTGTGAAACGAAATGCAAAGATTTTGGATTTAGACATTGCGTTAATTGTAATTTTAATTACGATGCCATTCGATATATTGAAAGTCAAATAGTTAGCATGCCATTTCTGTCGGGTATGAGCACGTTCATATGAAGGGTGTACATGTACATGTCATATGCAAGTGGGGTGTTACAGGCACAATAGGCCATGATCGTGACAGAGAGGGATGAGCCAGGGCAGCTAGGCCATGATCGTGCACTTTGGGCACGGTCGTGATAGAGAGCTTGGGTCTAGGCCATAATTGTGCATTTTAGGTCACAATCATGATCGAGAGGGTTAAGCACTAGCCACGATCATGGCCTGCATTGGGCTGAAGCAAAAACTCAAGTTTCACAAAATTTTTCAGACCTTTTGAACCCTAACTTAAACCTAGGGTGTCTAAAGTATAAATACATCATAAAGGGATAGAACCAGCAGGGTTGGAGAGTCTAAAAAGAGAGCATTCACGTCAGCCACATTTCGAAAAAACATATAGAGTTATCGAGAGATTGAGGAAGGAGACGAAGGAAGAGAGTCATAGACACGAAGCTTGACACGATGCACTTCTTGAAACAGGTGGTTTCCTACTATTGCTGCCTCCATGAATATGTTCTAACAGTATTTCTATTTTTATTTCAGTTTTATGGATGTCCAAAATTGGGATGATTATTGAAATTAACTGTTATCGAGTGTTGATTTATGTCTAAACTCACCTTTGGGTTTTTGGTCCTTGAGATTAATAAAGTTTGGTTGATTGTGTTTTTATTGATTTAATTGTGACTCAATATCTGTTTGTTATAATTCGGCAATAAACTGAGAGGTGAGCCGAGTGAAATAATCAAATTAGGCTAACAAGAGTTAGGTAATTTGATAGGTAGAGAATTGAACCAAATTAGTAGAATCGTGTAACGAGAGATCAAGCATAGGTTTCCAGTAGGTTATTACACAATTTTAGAACTAATTCAGGTTTTTGGTCGATTGTGAATCGAGAGATGACAATTCCATAATTTAAATTAGGGATTAGAAATTAGGGTTAACGATTATTACTCAAGAGAGAGTAATCTACCCTAGGACCTTCTAGACCCATTAATTCGATGATTGCATAATCAGTTAGATTTTTGTTAATTTCGGATTAAAAATCTCCTTTCTCTCACTTGGTAATTTCTAGGTTGATTTTTGGATTGAGTTGTGTGATTTGTTACTTATTTAGATTTCAACAATTTAATTCTTGAAATTAATTATTTAAATGATTTATTTTCTACTTTAGTTTATTTATTTTGATTTATTGTAGTTAGTATAACCTTAGATTTTAAGACTAGACTTCCCTCCTTGTGGGATCGATACCCTAAGTACTACGCGCACAACCCGTGCACTTGTAGAAATTACCAAGGCTATAAATATTAAAACTTAGCATACGTAACCTTATGATCAAGTTTTTGGCACCGTTGTTGAAGGGGCAATTTTGTTCTATAGTTTAAGGCTTTAGATTAGTTTTAATTTTTGATTTCATACTTTTGTTTTATTTTTAAATTCATGCTTTTGTATGAACATAAGAGTCACGAAGGGTTCGAATTATGCAGCGTAGACATTAGATTTAGACATTACACGATTAGAACGAACTCTTAGGAAAGCTCGGTGAGAGGAAGAAAAAGAGTTAGGAAATCATCAATGGCTGAGGAGTTTCAGAGAAACATGGATCAGGAAGCACCTCAAAGATGACAGCAGAGGACCCTCATGGACTTTATAAGGCCAGGGTTCAACCCATCAAACCAAGGAGTGGCTAGGCTTTTTGTTCAAGCGACCTCATTCGAGATTAAGGCAACCCTCTTGAACATGCTCCGGTAGAACGTACAATTCTACAGATTGGCGAATGAGGATCCAAATGTGCATATCGTGAACTTCTTTGAGATCTGTGATACTTTTCGGTACCATCAGATGTCGAAGGATGTGGTTAGAATTAAATTGTTTCCTTTCACACTTAGAGATAGAGTGAAGGCTTGGTATCATTCACTAAGACTAGCTAATATCACGACATAGGATTAGGTTATGCGTGCGTTCTTAAATAAGTACTTCCTGTTGACTAAGACAACGAAGATTATAAAGGAAGTCACTAATTTCCAACAATGTGACAGGGAGTCAATCTATGAAGCGTGTGAAAGATACAAGGACCTGCAAAGGAAGTGTCCATATCATAACCTACCCAAGGAATTCCTTTTGCTGACCTTCTACAATGGAATGAACCCACCAATGAGAGGTACTATAGACGTAGTGTCAGGAGGATCCTTAATGCAAAAAACTATCAATAAAGCAGAGGAGCTAATTGAGGAAATGACGAGCAATAGCTGTTTATGGACGAGTGAGTGAGGAAGGCAATATGCTTCTTTTAGAGAGAAGAAGGGAATTGTGGCAGTCGATCAGATGACGAAGATGCAAGCAAAGATCGATAATTTGATGCGATAACTAAACAGCATGAAGGCATCATCCTCAACTCAAGTAAAGGATGCACGGTTGAAATGTGAGCTTTGTGGACAATTAGACCATGACACTGTGGAGTGTTATTTAATGAAAAAAAGAAAATCAAGAGTAAGTGAATTATATGGGGGCACAATATGGCCGAGAAGGGAGCAGTAACAATCCCTATTCTAACACCTACAACCCCAGATGGAAGAATCACCCGAACTTCTCCTGGTCAAATAACACTAGTGGATAATTCAGGCCTCAGGGACAATTGAGCTTCTAGCAAAATAAAGCAAGCTTGATGGAGTCAAAATTGGACAGAATTTTGGATAATATTGAAGGCATGGAGGAAGCACATATGAGGCTAGAGAGAAAATTCAAGCAAGTTACGAAGAACCACGCCTCATCTATACACAATCTAACAGTCTAAGTGGGGCAGCTAGTAGAGGTAATGTTGACTCATAATGCTAGAACTCTTCCAAGAAACACTAAGTCCAATTCAAAAGAACGTATCATGGTTATCAGTAAGACCCAGGACGAGGAGCCAGAGAAGGTGAAGGATGAAGAAGAAGGTGAAGTGATTAAAAAAGACCTTTCGAGTGAGCCTATGATTAAGGCACTTAACGTAACTTAATGTGTATTTCCATTCCTTACTGTGCAGCAGCAAGAGTTACATGCAAAGAGGGATGCTGAAAAGGGAGATTGAGTAAAATAAGATCGAGGAAGTAATGGAACAAATATAGACAAAGCTCAAATTACAAGAGTCCGTCAAGAAGAAGGTTAAGGAGCGACCACTGGAAGATGACCCCAATATAGCTACAACGAAAGAGGACCCAGGGGACTTTTTCATCCCCTGTAGTATCAACAGGATCATAATAGATAGGGCATTCACATATTTAGGTGTGAGCATAAATATGAAGCCCTACACATTTAGTCTGAAATTGGGGTTAAGAGAGTTAGTGCCCACTAAGTTTCTGGTAAAGACAGCTGATAGGGCAACATATAAACCATTAGGGATTATAAAAGAATATGTCAACAATGGTGGATGAATATCTATTTTTTCATATTGGACATTAGTGAAGATATGGACACCCCGATAGTTCTTGGAAGACCTTTCTTGGCCACTTCGCATTCAATAATTGATGTTGATAAGGGTGAATTAACTCTATGAATAGGAAAGGAAACTTTGACCTTCAAGGTGACAACAAGAGAGTACGGACCTCCTCCACCTCTAGTGGATAGCCAAGAACCAGAACCTTGAGGAGAATGGGAGAATATAGAGGATCTTGGTAATGTTTTCAGGAAGAAGTGCTCGCGAAGTAGATGGCGAGGAAAGGAAAATTGTAAGGATGGTGGTAACTACAGTATGGTAGCTAAAGTGCAGACTTTGAGATTAATAAAGACGCTACCATCGAACCATTCATTCCAACCACCGTGAGCTTAATGGAGTGTCGAGCTACTGACATTAAAAGAAGTGTTGCATGGGAGGCAACCTATAGAAAAAATAAAATTTTAATTTTATTGTTTAATTTTGTTAGAACGTTGGAAATTCTGTAATTAGGAGTATTTTTGTTTTTGAATAAAAGTGAAAAGGAATAGGATTTTAGAACTATGTGGATGATCATGCAAGCATGAAAAGTGAGGCGAAAAAGGGCCACAAAGGAATCAAGCAGTGGAAGTGAAAAGACTAAAAAAGAACAAAAAAAGCAAATTAGGAAGTAGTGATACACCGCAAGCCACGATCATGGGCTATCATGCCATGATAGTGGCCTGCGACTATGCAATAAAAGGGAGGAGGAGAATTTTTCAAGAAAATTTTACCTTTTTACCCTTGTTACCAGCTATATATTCAGTTCTAACTTCATTTTCACTTTCACTTTCACTTTTATATTCACTTTATCTCTCTAGAATTTAAGCATCCAAACACTGTCACCTCTCACAAAAATTTTTAACCTTCTAGAATTCTTCCAAATTCTACCTAAGTATGTCATGCATTAAACAATTAGCTCGATGGGAACCATATGGACGATAGCAAGTTACGGGACGGGGGAGATAGAACTGAGCGGTAGACCTTGGCGTGCCTTTCCTGATCTACATCTAGGAGGAAGGTACTCTTTTTTAATCCATTCGTGCTAGACAAATTATAGTACCTAAGTACTTTGATTTTGACACCTTTGATAGGCTAGAATTGAGTAAGTAGAAAACCTAGCTGAGAGAATCCAGTGGGCTAAATTCTTTCGATTTCAATTCCTTGTTTATGAGGAGCTTACACTAGAAAATTTCACTTCCCTGACTTACGACCTTAAAAATCTAAAAGAAGTGTGGTTTAGATTGGGAGGACGAGTCTATGAATTAAATGTCAAACTCATGTGCGAGATATATGGATTCCTCGAGTCCACCATCATTGATCAACATAGTGACTTTTGTCCTTCTTAATACTAAAATGAGCTTATTGGAATTGAGCAATTTCATGCCAAGAATGCTCATAACAATATCATACTGTTTCACGAACACTTATTGCTGGACAAATTTATGTGGCAGCTAGTCTTTGACAAGACCGAAACTAATAAGTGTTCCACTAAAGAACTTTTTCTGTTATGGTGCATAGACCACAATATTCTAGTATGCACATCCACCCATGTGCTAAATGCTATTGTTGTGACTCCGCGCAAGTAGAGTAACAATCTAGGAATGGGATATATAGTGCCTGCCATTGCAGAATATTTTGGTGTGGAACGAAGGGGGTTAACCATTCACCTCCCGAAATTCTTGAACCACCATTATTTATGGTAGGCTAAAATCCTAAGTCCTATAATATGGAACTTAGGGATATCAGCTAAAAGACATATGTCTGGATCAGGGCAAGTCAGGCAAGTTCAAGCTCAACGCTACCTTGACAGGAAGAAGTAGCAAGCAAAGAATCCGAGAAAGAAGAGGAAGAAGAAGAAGGTTGGAAGAAGGTTTTAGAAGCAATCATCGAGAGTAACAAGACACTGGCAGAGATGGCGTGAACATAACGATGCTAGAGCTGGGATATCCAATGGATCCATTGATATTTTGAGTCTCAGGGCATTCAAATTTTACCTCCAACACCATCACCACCTCCATTTCCTTAGGATTTATACATAACCCAATTTTTTCTTTTCCAAATTAGCCTTCAATTTTATTTTGTTTTAAGTTTATTTTTATTTTTTTCTCACTTTAATTTCTATTTTGACTTTTCTTATCTTATGTGATGTGTGCTTCCTTCTCATATTAAGGACAATTTTTGTTCAAGTGTGGGGAGGGATCCTGTGTTTGGCTTGTGTATATGATTTTGTATGCTGTATGACAGTTATTAGATTGCATTGTGCGAATTGTTTGAATGTGTCAATGGCGTAAATGAAGTGAAATTCATTTAATTTGGAACATAGTCTAGTAGGTTGTAAATGATCATTAGCTCGCAAAATTAGTGAATTAGGATTCTTTGGATAAATATACAACTTAATTAGGACTTAGTGTAAGTTGAGCACCCTCTAGGTTATCACATTCATTCATGATTTGAGGCCCTTTAACCTAAGTAGCTTAACTAGTATTTTTCATGAAAACGAATAACTAAAAACAACACGGTAGGTAAAATAAAAGTGTATATTTTGTTAATAAATAACTATTTTGCTGACCTTCGGGTTATGAATAGAGCTAGTGGCTAGTTGAAAATGTGATAATAGCTGAGTAACTGAATCGACATACATCACAAATGTGTGCCTTTGCGTTAAAAGGCTATAATGATGTTTCAACCAAGCTATCTAATAAAAGGACTTAGTCGAGGAAAAGACTAAGTTCGTGTTTAAATATATAAAAAAAGTTTGTTTTTAATAAAAACCTACCGGACTTGTAATAAGCTTGAATTTCATGAAATGTACTTAGGAACAGTTACAGAGTCTGAAGAACTAAAGAATTATTAATGCATGTATACAATTTAAAAGGGTAAATAAATTGACACTTAGATCTCGATTAATTTGTATATTTAGTTCAAAGCCTTTAGACACAGATTTTTCTTATTAATGATTAGATATAACTTGTCAGATTGTGTTCAAGATTAAATTTATTTCATGAAGTCAAAGTCATTGCCTCATTTTTGCATTATATGTATTGTGTGTTGTATGTTTTTTGTATTGTTTGCTTGAGGACAAGCAAACATTTAAGTGTGGGGATGTTGATAGTTGTGATTTGCATTGTGTTTTAGGGTTTAATTTGTTAGGCATTTCTTGTGAATTTGAGTGTTGAGTGTGTATTTATGGTTTAATTGTGTTAGTTTATGTGTTTAAGTATTTTTATAGGTTAGTATGAGTCTTTAAGCTTAATTTTTATATTTTTGAGGTACTTTAATATGTTTGTTAGTGTTTTAGGGAAAATGGCAAATAATGGAGAAGTTACGAAGAGTTTTGGGCTAAAAACATAGCCCACGATCGTGGCAGAATAGGTTATGATTGTAGTGGAGAAGAACAAGTCAGGGCAGCCAGGCCACGTTCGTGCACTTTGGGCACGGTCATGATAGAGAGCTTGGATCTAGGCCACGATCGTGCACTTTGGTTCGCAATCGTGACAGAGAGGGTTAAGCGCTGGCCACAATCATGGTAAGTAGGTCCACGATTGTGGCCTACATCGGGCTAAAGCAAAAACTTGAGTTTCGAAAGATTTTTAGACTGTTTTGACCCCGACTTAAACTTAGGGCATCCAAAGTATAAAGACATCATAAAGGAACAGAACCAGTAGCCTTAAAGAGTCTGAAAAGAGAGCATTCACATCAGCCACATTTTGAAAAAACCTAGAGAGTTATCAAGAGATTGAGGAAGGAGACGAAGGAAGAGAGTCATAGAGACGAAGTTTGACGTAACGTACTTCCTGAAACATGTGGTTTCCTACAGTCGCTCCCTCTACGAATCCATTCCGATAGTATTTCTATTTTTATTTCAATTTTATGGATGAACGAGTTTTTGGTCCTTGAGATTAATAAAGTTTAGCTGATTGTGTTTTATTGATTTAATTGTGATTCAATATTTGTTCGTAATAATTCGACAATAAACTGAGAGGTGAAGTGAAAATAATCAAATTAGGCCAATGAGAGTTAGGTAATTTGATAGGTAGAGAATTGAATTAAACAGGTAGAATCGTGTAACGAGAGATCGAGCATAAGTTCCTAGTAAGTTATTAGATAATTTTAGAATTAATTTAGGTTTTGGGTCAATTGTGAATTGAGAGATCATAATTCAATAATTTAAATTAGAGATTATCAATTAGGGCTAAGGATTAGAACTCGAGAGAGAGTGATCTACCCTAGGACCGTCTAGACCCATTAATTTGATAATTGCATAATCAGTTAGATTTTTGTTAATTTCTGATTAAAAATCTCGTTTCTCGCACTTTGTAATTTCTAAGTTGATTTTTGGATCGGATTGTGTGATTTGTTACTTATTTAGATTTTTGCAATTTAATTCTTGAAATTAATTGTTTGATTGATTTATTTTCTGCATTAGTTTAATTATTTTGAATTAGTATAGTTAGTATAACCTTAGATTTTAGGACTAGACTTCCCTCCTTATAGGATCGATACCTTAGGTACTACACGAATGACCCGTGCGCTTCAGGAAACTACAAAGGTTATAAATATTAAAACTTAGCGTACGTAACCTTGGGATCACACATATATTAATACCTATTTTGTCAATCAAACTTTGTAACTAACCTAAGTATGTTTTCATGAAAAGCTAAGCTACTTACAAGTTTGGTAGGTTTTTTTAGAAAACATTTTTTGGATATTTTTTGCTGACATGGACCTAGTGCTTTTACACGGAGGTAAACATTGGTAAAGAATGTTAATCCGGTTACTAAACTAAGTCATGTTTTTGATAAGTTGCTTAGTTGGAATGTCATTATAGCCTTTTGATGTGAAGGCACACATTTGAGATTCGTGTCGATTCAGTTACTCGGCTACATCACGTTCTCAACTGGCTACTCACTCTATTCATAACCCGAAGGCTAGCGGAATAATTATTTATTTAAAATTTACAAACTTTTTTTAATTAATGCCTACCTTGTTGCTTTATTTACTCATTTTCATGAAAAATACTAGCAAAGCTACTTAGTCGAAAGACCTAAACTTATGAATGAATGTGACAACTTAAAGGGTGATAAACTAACACTGAATCTTAATCAACTTCATATTTTAGCCAAAGAACCCAGATTGCTAATTTTGTGAGCTAATGACTCTTCACAAACTAATAGATTAAGTTTAAAATTAAATTGATTTCGTTCCATCTAAGCTATCGATACATTCACACAATTCACAATATGCAACCTAAATACACTAACATAACAATATGTAAAATTCACACTAAAAAAAACACACAACCCTCCCCACACTTGAACAACACATTGTCTTAAATGTGAGAAGGGTAAATAAACACACTAGGGGAATTAAAACACAATATAT
>JAOTJB010027596.1:0-10559 GCA_027123815.1 Erythroxylum minutifolium
TAATTTATTACAAATTTTAAGACATTTTTAATATTTTGTAAATAATCATAAATTGAAATTAAATAAACATATAAAATAGAATGCATTATATATAAAACAATATTTACATCATTTACAAACTAAGAGTTTGAATCTGAGTCACTAGCACTAACATATGAAGAACCTAGCATTTGTTTAACCAATTTTTTAAGGTTGTTAATTTCTTTTAGTCTCCGATTTAACTTGTCTTTTGTACATTGTAATTTGTCTGCCGTACATTGTAATTTTGTCTTCAGTACCTAGTTCTCCTCTTGAAGAGCTATCAACAATACTGGTCGTGAGGAAGAGGATCTAACAGACTTAGGGTCATAACCAAGGCCTTTGATATAACCCGATTGTGTACCAAGGACATTGTTGCAAATGTCATCAATATTGGGATGATTTCTCTCAGTCAATGACATCTGCAACAACTCCTGCATCTTGTTCTACAATTTAAAGTAGAAAATGGAGTTAACTTAAAAATTATTAGTTAATTTATATAGAAAATAAATTGTAATATAAATTTATTTGTACTTAAATAATTACTTTGTGCCTCTTCAGATGTCTAGTCTTGCCCTTCTTTATAGTGTGTGTCCTTGTATACTGTGATCTGATCACACTGTTACCCTTAAAGTTGTGTTTGACTCCACAATAATTAAAATAAAATTTAACCAATTAGAATTTATTGTATTAAAAATAGAATAATAAATTGATCACGTTACACTTATTAAATCTTGTCGGATAACGACAAATGATCTGGAGCCAGTGTTATGCGGAGTCGTCATTTTTGCTCTATTGGCCTTGGCTTTTGGACATTTTTCCTAAATTAAGACAATTAGTCATAAAATGTATAAATACAATTAATGGAAGGAAAATATGAATAGAAGAAAACAAACCTTAAACTGCAATGAAGCCCAATAATCACACAATTTATTCTAATTTTCTTCAGTCTCCCTTTCTGACGCATGTCTCCGAGCCTCTTCATTGGAAGGGAAAGACTGATAATATTTATGCAGTCGATAGCAATAATCCTTCACCCTTTGATTTAGTAGTAAACCGATACTGCTTGAAACTTCAGGTTGCTTGATATCTACAATATTAAGCTTCATCTATGAAAACATGTATTAGAAAAGTTATTAATTTAGTTAAGTAAAATTGCAATGCTTATAATGAAATGAATTGAAATAATACCGAAACTTTATCCAAAACATTTTGCGGCAAGTTGTCTTCCTTCAACTGCCTGACATGCTGAAGGCAAGGCAACTCATTCCGAACAACAACGCCCAACTCACTAACCAATTTTGCTGCTTGGATCTTATCAACTGGGCGCCCTTGTTTCGGGTCAATACTCACGAACAACTTGGAATTCACTGTAACATTCATCCGTTGCAACTCAACGCCTTTTGTCTTTCCTCTACCTCATTTTCTGAGGCCAATATTGGAACCTGAAAAAATAACATAATGATTAAAACACACTAAATATGTAATTAGAGCATAAATGTATATATGCTTGGTTATCAATAACAAATTTGAAAATCCCTCATGACTACTAGACGATGTTGGTAAAGGTTGTTGCTGACTTTCCTCATGCGATGATGCAATTGCTGGTTATTCTATTGAAGAAACTTTATCGCCCATAACCACCCTCTTTCCTTTGTTACGACTAGCTGCCATTGTAATCAATCTGTGTAAAAATCAACAATATCGAAAAATAGACAACAAATATAGAAAATCATCAACTTCCAAAAAAACATAACTGAAACATTAAAAATATACTTATGGTCATCGTAAATAAACATAACTACAACATCAACAACATAAGACCTATAATTACGTTATTAACATTTGAAACAATACAAACAATAAAACTTACATTCAATCATCATCGTCAAGATGAAGAAAATAATAATAATAATGACAAACATACTACTACTACTACTACTACTACTACTACTACTAATAATTAAATTTAAATTTATAACAATAATACTTATAAAAATAATAACAATAATTTAAATTGAGTTGAGTTTAATTTTTAAAAAGTGGTAAAGTAGAATTATAAATACAACATATTATGAATTGACGATATTTTAATTATAATAATTCAATTTTTTCTTTACAATTTGTAAAATATCATCATTTAATTTGTAAATTTTTAAAATAAAATTTAAACCAATATTATAAAAATTTAAAATTAAAAAGATTATTTTCAAAATCAAACTAGTCTTATGCATTAATTATCATCAATCCTAACTTCGAGCATTTAAATTATAAAGATTGAACCGATTATATTTGTTAAAGTATAAATATAAAGTAATAATAAAGTAAATTACTTTACGCATTTTCAGTTTTAGAGTTATAACAAGTCTATAACATTTGGGCAATTTCGAATTGAAGTTTAATTTCTGCATTAAAATTGAAGTTGAATTTATACAGAGAAAGCAACCACAAATTAGGTTAAATATATCCAGATATTTGCTGAGGACTTTCATCGAACACATTGTGAGCATAACATAAAACGCAAGCAAATACACGTATTTAACATTTCAATTCCCATTCTTCACTATCCCTAAAACTAATCGACACAAACCCCTCAATATTCGTCATCAATCCATACAAATAACTCAAAAATTTGAAGAAATTCGAACAAACACACATTCGGTGCGTGTATTGCAAAAGTGACAACCAAACCCACAAAAAATGAAATAAAACTTACACAATGTCGTGAACAAGACAACGCAAGTGTTGATGGAACTTCAAATCGACAAGAACAAACGAAAAACTTGGTGAAGAAGACGACAAAGAGCAAAGAATATCGCAGTAAAAACGAGGGAGAAAGGGGGGAGGGTTTTGGGACGTTTAAACATTGTAAGTACGTCGTCCCACTTAAATTTTTTTAACATTGCAACATTCCGCAACGAAAGTATTAATCATCGTTAAAAGCCAAACATTTAGCTACGATGTATAACAATCGTTGCAAAAAGGTTTGGCATAAGGCAAAAACGATATAGTTACAACTATTATGATAGGACACAATTTGCAACGACATTATATTCGTCACAAAAGGACATCTTTAGCTACGAAAAATATAAATCATCGCAACATATAATATATTTCCCTACTAATCTTCTAAATCGTCGCCTAATCTTAACGATTTCGCTACGAATTTTGATAATCATCGTAAATACCCAAGTATTTTCTTATATTAGTTTTTCCTATTACCAATAACAAATATAAATTTTAATCTTGTCAATTATATATGCAATTATTCTTCATTTGCTTAATTTTTGGGATCAGAATGACTAATATTTAAAACTATTTTGTTACAAATAGTTTTATAATTATATTACAAAGTCTTATTATATTAATTACAAAAATTAAAATGTTTATTTATTCAAATAAGTTTTTTAGAATTATATTAATGAAAATGTATAATTTGAAGACAATCTTATTTTATTTCAACAGTCAACCTATTAATTTCCAAATAGTTTGAAATGAATCACTTAATTTTTACTTAAACTTATTTTTTATTTAGAAGAGGGAAATAAATTTATTTAAAATTAGTTATGAACCACCGACAATAACGGACCTTTGGCGAAGAACAATGTATTAGTCACTCCATCCAACGATTATCGACTAAATACGACAAATCATAGCAAATAAATTAATACTACTTCTAAATAACTACAACAAATAATAAACGACATCGTTTACCTTCACTACATAAACAACGCCTTCTTAGCATTGTCGTTCAAGCAGCCTTCTAAATCAACAAAAACCTCTCCTACATACCACCGATCTCCGACGCCTTTCTCACATAACAAAACCATTCACTTCATCAAAACACGGTCGGTATTCCTATCACTTCTTTTTTATTATCTGCTGTATTTTTATATACGGTTATCAAGCTCTTCTACATCTGTAACTGACGAGATCCAATCTTTGTTTGTGAAACTAGGTTTGTTATAAGTTGTTGTCTACTTTTAGGTAGATGCTCTTTGAGGTTTGCATTTAGCTCTTAATACAATGTTTTCAACGAATAAAAGTATTTAACCATTGTTAAATAAAAAAGTTGTAATTTTTATCCTTCTATGGTAGATCTGGACGTTCTTTCTATAGATTTGTACACAGGTTTCTTTTTATGCTAAAGTTGATTTCTTTAGCTTTTGTATATGATGTTTTCTAATTTTCATGTTATGTGTTTATGTATAATGATTTTGTTTACCTCACTGTTACTAAACTTTCGTATCTCATGTGTTTCTATATTTTACGTACTGAACAACTAATGTAAATGCATCTTGCTTGCCATATGTGACTTTAGGCCCTCCTCTAGTCCTGTGCAACACATGAATTTGATGTATGAGTTGTGTTTATGGTTGAGTTTGGAAGATGATTTACTATCTATCTTTGTTATTTTTTAATGTCTATCTTCCCACCCGCGTTTAACGTTTAATCTCATCAAGGAATGTCGACATAGAGACTAGTTCCGAATGACCCTAATTCATACTATTGGGAGGAATATGGCAAAATTGTCCCTGCTGCGTAAACCAAAATTGAAAAAGAAATCTCCAGTATCTATACAAATTGTCGTTTGCCTTCCATGGCCGATATTCTGCTTCAAGGTTTTTAGTATCACCCGAACTATGTCACTTTCCTTATTATGTACATCTCATTTCCTTTTATGAAGTTATTATATATATTCACATTTGATAGTTTATACTACATGCTTGTTTAAAGCTTCCTCCAGTCTTGAAGGTGATATGTATGCCATGGAGGTGGGAGCGATGTCACAACAGTCCATAAAGAAAAATCAGTCGATTTGCAATTTTCATCAATTCCAAATACTTCGTGTGCTCATGCACGTATGTCACTCTAATTTTATTTCCTTTCATGGTTTACGAATATGACAATGTCTAACTTCTATACTGATTGTGTTTTAAGTACTAAATCTAGCGACTTATTCACTCCATCCTTTACAAATTTAGCTATAGTGGAAAAACTGTTTCAAGATGATGTGAAAAACCCTACAGTTGAGGGAACAAGTTTTACTATTTCAATTGGTGCATTTGAACGTGCAAGGACCCTTCTGGGGAATCCAGACATCAGGGATTCATTTACCTTTACCGGCTCACATGTTTCTTGGAATCCAAAAAAATAAATATATCATTGTCAGTTAGCGATTCAATCAACTGAACTCAGCTTTAAAGTTTATTTATTGTTTATTTGTAATAATTTATCAAACAACATATCTACTACTTAGAGGTCAACTTACGACCTATTGACTGTGGACTGTTATTGTTCTGGTTCTATAATTATATGATTTGGGTAACTTCTAGGAAAAACTTCGTACTGTATTATTTTATAACTGTATTTTTCTGCTATATCATATTATT
Organism: Erythroxylum minutifolium; assembly: GCA_027123815.1. Lineage (NCBI taxonomy): Eukaryota > Viridiplantae > Streptophyta > Magnoliopsida > Malpighiales > Erythroxylaceae > Erythroxylum > Erythroxylum minutifolium. The sequence goes on from JAOTJB010027596.1 coordinate 5,412, forward strand.
ATATTCATAAAATTAATTAATTTTTTATAACTTATTTTGCCAATTTTGTAAATACTAATGATAAATTAATTAATTTTAATTGTTAAAACACTTAAAATTATGTTGACTTTTTAAAAAAATAATACGTTCTAAACATTCAAATAAAATCTCAAATAAAACATATCTTAATTAACTATGATAGATTATAAAAATGTTAGATTTAAAATTTTTGCAAATGTAAATCATTAAGTGACGATTTGTAAAATCGTCACCAATTGCAACCATTCAACGAAGTTTTATGTAATTTGTCACTGTATGTTGGACATTTTGTGACGATTACCAAAATATCGTTATTAAATACTGGACATTTAGTGACGCTTAGAAAAATCGTCGTAGAATGTTAAAGTTTTTACGACTAAATAGAATTTTGGTTGCCAAATATGGACTTTTAGTGATGCTAATGCATATCTTCACGAAATATACAACATATTTAGTGACGATTGACACAATTAGTCGCAAAAGAAAGTATTTGGTGACGAAGTTAAACGTCACCAAATATTAAGCATTTTGTGATTATTAATTCTATTCGCCGCTAAACTTTTACTTTCGGCGACGCTTAATTTTTACTTCAGTAAACGACAAGTTTTAGTGACGACTTATTTCTTTTGTCACAATATGTTCCGTTTTTGCGATGAAAATAATTTTGTCACCAATAAGTTTGTCGCCAAATAGTTCGTTTGTTGTAGTGTCTGTTATTACGAATAAAGGAACTTATCATATCATTAGCTAGAAAGTTTTATACTATCTATGTTGACACCTATAGCCAGTGAATAAGAACAACAAGGAGACAAAAACAGAAAGTAAGAAGTTGTGGGAATTCTAATTCTAATTTCTACAAAGTTAAGAGAAAAGCATTATAAGATATTTGAATTTAATGTGTTGGATATAAAAAACTCTTCGAATGAGAATAGTATTAAACTTAATTTGTGTTTATAAATTTTCAATATATTTTCACTTATTCATCAATTGAGCTAATAGTTATTTTTTATCGAAACTCGAGCCTGTGTGCAATCTTAAATTGAGTACTTTTTTTAAGGTCATAATCATCTGTTCAACCTGCAATCACATTTGGTTTCTCTATCAGGTTCTTTTTCTTGGTCCTTTTTTGAGTATAACGACAATACAAGTTAAATTTTCAATGATTCGAAAGACAAAAAGTTTGAGAGAATCATGAAACTTTGGATAACCTAAGCTTGACATTTATTTAGATAGAACCATTAAAAAGTGAAAATGAAACTCTAACAAGGGGAATATCAGCAACTCAAAACCAACAAATTTGGCAACTATCTATCTTAAGGGAGTACTCTTGGTTCTTCTTGAAAATGTTGAACATGAGACATGTGATATTTCCTTTGACTAAGCATGTGTTAGGTAATGGAGACAATATTTGGGTATGATTTGATAATTTGGACAGATCATAGTTCTCTCATACAAAGGATTGAAGTATCTAGACTTATGAACATGATTCCTCTTAACTCAAAAGTCTCTTCCTTGGTGAATCAAGAGCAACGGAATGGCAAATTTAAAGGATTCAACTTACTAGAGGCTTTTCTTCCTCAGATAAATGATTCCAGCGGGGATAATTTAGTTACCTAGGTCCTAGATTCCTCAAGTAATTTTACTAACAGATTTTGCTATAAGGCTTTGCAAGAAGGTGAAAGGAAAGTTCCTTGGTTCAATCTTCTTTGGATTTGTTCTCAATCAAAAAGATTTTATTTTCACTTGACTAGATATTAAGAACAAGATCCATACAAAAAATAGATGGTTTAGAACTTATGACCCAATTTGTGTCCTTTGTAAGAAATTGGAAGAAAATAGAGAGTAATTATTCTTTCAATGTAGTTACTCTAAAGAGGTTTGGAGCAGAGTTTTGTTGATTATTGTCTCAAACAATAGTCAAAAGTGTTTTTTCGGTGGTTTTCAGTGGCGTTTGGTGCAACAAGTTGGCTAGCTATATTTTATAGCTGGCTTTCACCCATACTTCTTTATAAAAGGAGAAGCATGACAGCAGCTAAACTGAGAGAAAAAAAAAGAGCCGAGAGGGAGAGAGAAAAATAGCAAAGGAGCAATTGTTTTGTATTTTTCAGTTTTCTGTTCCTAGAAGGAGTGTGTGAGCTTGGGTTAATTTAGGTCTTTGAGAAATTGAGTGATAAACGCTATTGTATGCTCTTATTGATTATAGTTAAATACTCTGTTGTCTCCAAATTGGACGTACGCATTGCCAAACTAGTATAAAAATCTTGATGTTCATGTTGCTGTTTTATTTTTCACTCCAAATTGATTAACGTTTCCGCACAATAGGTGGTATTAGAGCTCCAGTTTTTTTGACTTGGGAGTTGTAGGAATGAAAATTTGTTGGAGCTATAATGTCGGTGTTATAGTTCCCGATAATAGTGTCGGTGCTATAGTTTCCTGAGAATGGTGTCGGTGTTACAGTTCCCGTGAACAGTGTCAGTGTTACAGTCCTGTAAACAGTGTTGTGAATAATGTCAGTGCTATAGTTGTGTGAACAGTGACTATAAACAGTACGTATTTATGAGTAGTGGCAAGTAGATGGCTGGAGATAAAGACAAGCCCATTAAGAGGAAGTCGATATCGTCATCATCGACACCTACATCCAATAGACATCCAATCACTACTACAAGGTTAGAGGTTGATAAATTCAATGGCTCTAATAATTTTGGTATGTGGCAATGTGAGGTTAAGGATGTGTTGTATTAACAAGAGTTGGACATGGTTTTGGAAGATAAACTAGAAGATATGGATGACAAGTAGTGGACACGAATTAATCTCTATGTTTGTGCCTCTATTCAATGATAAGAAGCTGAAATACTCATATATGAAGGAAACTTTTGCTAAAGAGTTATGGAGGAAATTGAAGGAAACGTATATGACCAAGAGCGTAGAAAATCAACTCTTTTTGAAAAAGCGACCCTTACGATTTCAGTATTGTTTATGTATTTCTATGAACGAATACCTAAATGATTATAATAAAATCCTTGCTAATTTAGCAAACCTTGATGTGAAAATTGCTGACGAGGATAAGGCACTATGTTTGTTAAAGTTATTGCCTGATGATTATGATCATTTGACAACTACTTTGTTGCATGAAAAATTCGAGGTAAAACTTGATGAGGTTTCTGTGGCATAGGTGAATCATGAGTGTCGTAAGAAGGAACAGAAGACTCACAATTCACAAACTGAGGCACTCACTACAAGGGGACGAACAGAGAAAAGAAAACATGGGAAGTGGGGAAAATCTAGTTCAAAATCACAAGGGAAGTTTCCTGCTAAAGATGAATGTGCCTTTTGTTACTAAAAGGGTCATTGAAAGAAAGACTGCCCCAAATTGAAGAACAAAGAGAAGGAGAAAATGAGTTCTATAGCAAATATTGCAAAATCTGGAGATGATGATTTCAAGTTTGCTTTGGCTAGTTCATCTGCTGATGGTCGCTCTAAGGAGTGGATTTTGGATTCAGGTTGTACCTATCATATGTGTCCAATTCGGGAATGGTTCTCTAGCTTCCAGAAGTTGGATGGTGAAGTTATTTTGATGGGAAATAATAATGCCTACAAAATACAAGGGATAGGTAAAATCTGTTTGAAGATGTATGATGGAATAGTCAGAGAATTGAGTGATGTGCGGTATGTACCGGATATGAAGAAGAATCTTATCTCATTGGGAGCATTATAATCTAAGGGTATCAAGATCACTATGGAGGGAGGTTATGGCATACGCGTCTTGGGCATACTGGTGAAAAAGTGTTGCAAAGATTGGTGAAGTAAGGCTCATTGAAAGGTGTAAAGACATGTAAATTGGAATTTTGTGAACACTATGTGTTGGGTAAGCAAGCTAGAGTGAAATTTGGAACTGCTATTCACCACAATGAAGGCATTCTAGATTATGTTCACACTGATATTTGGGGACCTTCCAAGAATGCATCTTAGGGAGGTAGCCATTATTTTGTCTCCCTTATTAATGACTTCTATAGAAGAGTATGGGTGTAGACCATGAAGTGCAAAGATGAAGTCTTGAAGATATTCCTAAAGTAGAAAAAGATGATTGAAATACAAAGTGGTCGAAAGATCAAGACAATGGTGGTGAATATAAGGCTAATCCTTTTTTGAAAGTTTGTCAAGATAAGGGTATTGTTAGACATTTCACAGTTAGGAAGACACCACAATAGAATGGGGTGGTGGAGTGCATAAACCATACTTTTCTTGAGAAAGTCCGGTGTATGTTGTTTAATGCTAGTTTAGGAAAGGTCTTTTAGGCTGAGGCAATTACTTATACAAGCCATCTTATTAATCAGTTACCTACTGTTGCGAACGAGGGTAAAATATCCATGGAGTTATGGCCTGGTAAACCTTGTACTAATTACAAGTATTTACACATATTTGGTTATCCGCTTACTATCATGTCAAGGAAAGAAAGTTGGATCTAAGAGCAAAGAAAGCTCTATTTATGGGCTTTAGCACTGGCGTGAAGGGATATCGACTCTGGTGTCCAAATGAGAAGAAATTTATTATAAGCAGAGATGTGACTTTTGATGAGGCTGCTATAGTTAATCAGAATAAGTATGAAGGGGAAATTAAAGTGACCAAGACCATGAGTAGTTCAAAGCAGGTGGATTTATTGAAGACTCCAGTTGTTCCAGTAAGGACTAATGTTACAGACACTAGTTCTATAGTTGATTCTAATAATGAGGACGAGGATAATGAAGATGAGGTACCTACCCAAGAGCCTCCATAGCAACAAGATTCTATTGCAACCAAAAGATCAAGAAGGGAGATTCGAAAGCTTGCTCGATTTATTGATATTATGGCATATACACTACTCGTTATTAAAGATGATATTCCATCCACCTACAAAGAAGCTGTCAGGAGTTTAGAGAGCGTTGAGTGGAAAAAATGTATGGACGAGGAGATGAAAGCTCTTAATAAAAATGAGATTTAGAAGCTGGTTCAGTTACCAAAAGGGAAGAAATAAATTGGTTGTAAATGGGTGTATGCTAAGAAGATGGAATCTTTTGGAAAAGACAATGTAAGATTCAAAGCCAGATTGGTAGCTAAAGGCTATGCTCAGAAGGAAGGCATTGACTACAACGA